>OY757019.1:118060802-118247802 GCA_963580285.1 Lucinisca nassula
ATGACTACGTCCATGTCAACCATGCATTTTGTGTGGAAAAAATTATCAAAGTTAAAGGCGATAAATCCAATTTAAAGTGGTCATATGATAAACAGAATCTTATACTCGTGGAGCAGTCTGATTTGGGTCCACACTGTTTGCAAAAATGACTTTTAAAGTAACCAGCAGACGTCAGAGCAGACGACACTTGTCGTGATTGGCATTTTATAGGTTAACATGTTTCTGTTTATCTTCTATTGCAGACATAACATCTACGACAGAGTTTACTCCACCTGGTAAGTATTTTGGCTTTGTCAGTTGCCTCGCTTCTTCTTCTTCTTCTTTTTCTTCTTCTTCTTCTTCTTCTTCTTCTTCTTCTTCTTCTTCCATGACTGCGCTATAGAGCTCCATTTGAGACAAACAGGCATATATTGTGTTGTCTTCAAATTTACCATAGCTCCCGTCTCAAAACTGTAGTTCATGTATTATTTTTTTATGCCCCTGCCATGAAGTTGGGAGGGGAATGTAGTTTTGCCCTTGTTCATACCTACCTCTGTATGTCTGTATGACACACTTTGTAGTACTATTCCTGTCTCCACATCTCCTACAGTATATGAGGCCCGCCAAGCGAATTTGTGTCTTCGAGCATTCCGTCATGGCAAATTTTAACTGCGCATGCCCAGCCATTCAGGGAGGCCAGGGATATGGCTTTCTGTCTGAAGGTTCCTCTTGATTCACTGCTTGTATGAGCGAGCAGCGAAGGTTCTGGCGAGACTGCGCGGATGTGCAGGCTCGCCTGAACCTTCGCTGCTCGCATAGGCGATAAGTACCAAAATCGCTTGACGGGGCCCATTTGATGCAGATCGAGCATTGAATCTTGCAGCACAGTTCAGACATGCATTGAACATGTGCTAAAAGAAGGCAGGATTCTGATCCAGCCGTTTATTGCAGAGTTATGTCCTCTTAAACAACTTAAACATTTTGGCCATATGTGTAGTATAGGAGGTTAATTAATAGTGCTTGTGTCTCCCCAACTCCTCCTACAGTATTTGATGCAGGGGTTTGAAGCTTGCAACACAGTTCAGACATGCATTGAACATGTGTATAAAGGAAATAGGATTCTGATCCAGCCCCTTTTTTGCAGAATAATGCCTTCTTGAATGCTTCAAACATTTTGGCCATATGTGTAGTGTAGAAAGATTGATAATGTTGTTCTCTCCACAACCTTGCAACACAGTTCAGACATGCATTGAACTTGTACGTAGAGGAAACAGGATTCTGATCCAGTACCTTATTGCAGAATTATGTTCCCTGACTATTTCAAACACATTAGTCAACAAAGTAGGCATATGGCAGCGGCATTTATCACCTTAAGTGATTGTCCAGTTTATAACCGCTGACCGTTCCAAGGTGGTTCTTCTGTCTCTGGCCATTTTGTGGAAAAGTAAACTGTCCTTTTGGCTTTCCGCTGTTGGTGTTTCAGTTGGGGTCTGTTGCTTCATGTTTGGGTTTCTTTCCCTTTGGTGTCTCTGATGGGAGCTGTGGGTTAATTGTATCGATTCCTGATCATTGCCTCCACTTCTATTTTGGAAAACCCTGGTTATTAAAGTGATGTTAATCGGCGGGCAGGTGGGTGGGCAGGTGGGTGGGCTGGTGGGCGGGCAGGCAGATGGGCAGCCGCCAACAATTCATTTCAAGAGAATAACACCACAACTGCTAGAAATAATTAAATGATACTTGATAGGATTATAGAACAGGTCAGTGGGGAGTGTCACATGCAAGAATGACAACTCTGCTTGTCTTCTTTTTCGAGTTATTTCCCCTGAACCCTATTTTGACTTTATTTTTGTTTCAGGAGCTTAATTCAGCAACTGTTTGAAATATTTTAATGATACATGGTTGGATTATAGAACAGGTCAGTGTGGAGTATCGCATGCAAGAATGATATCTCTGCTTATTTTCCTTTTAGAACTATCTCCCCTGATCAATATTCAAAATTTCATTTCCGAAGCACAACTATGCAACCCTTTGAAATATTTAAATATTTTAATGAATTTTGTTGACTTCTCATGTTTCTTGTTTTGATTTTCTTTTTTGCACGGGGGCGGGGGTGTTGGTATTACAACCCTTTCAAGATTGTTTCACTCATATTGAGCCAATCGTTATTCAGAGGTGGGCAGAATTAACCCTCATTGGCTCAAACTACCCATCTCAAAAAAAAAAAAGCCACAAGGGTGTATATGAACTGTACATAACATATTTACCTCAAATATTCAGACAGCTCAACTCCTTACCTGACTAAAGGGTAACTGGAACACCTTTAGGCCGGCCTCAGTAGCTCAGTCGGATTCACGTCTGATTGGTGATCAGGATGCAGGTTCGATACCTGCCGGGGTCGGCAACATTCTTTCATGGAAATCAATCATGAAATCTTTTCTACGGTCATTCTCTCCCTTCGGCTGATTCAAGAAGGGCAGTTGTCAGTTTCTGGCAAAAGAATGTGCACTGTACTGATTAACCGCTTACATATAAGCCTGCCCAGGAAAGTGTAGATAGGTAAACTGACAAGCTCAAATGACCTAAAATAGTGTTGACTGGGCCGTTAAACAAAATAAATACATACATTGAATATGGTAACCATAATTTATTACATGCCTATCATTTTTCAATTTTTAGCTAATCAGAGAGCCATTCTCATGTTCATTTGGTTGGACCTATTTGTACCACAATTTGAAGATCTGACAGTGACAGCCAATTACCTTTATTACAAGGCAGAATTGACAAGAGTTGTAAGTTCTTTTACTGTTTGTTTCTCCGTGTTTCTGATTATGTATATATTATAGATATCAATAAATATAATTATTGATATCCTAAAATGTTCTTCAATATTTGATATCTATATAACGAATAATAGATATCTATAATTAGATTATATATAAGTTTCTTAACATATTATGGATATCATAAAATAAATAATAGATATCAACAGGCCTTCATAGCCTAGTGGTTAAGAGCGCTGACTATTGATCATTAGGTCTCTCACCGCTGTGGTTCGAGCCTCGCTCGGGTCATATGTGAGACGCCAAGTTTTGCAACGGAGGGTCAGGTGGTTTTTCTCTGGGTACTCCGGTTTTTGCCCACCTCTGATTAATGATCAGCTCAATATGAGTGAAATAATCTTGAAAGGGCCTTAAAACCAAAAATAATAGATATCTAATATTATTTATAGATATTCAATAATATTTATTGATATCCTTTGTTTTAATTATAGATATCAATTATTTTATTTATAGATATCTTTAAATTTGATTAAATAGTAAAACAGCACCTCACATCACGAAAACATGCCTATATAATTTTGACCCCCTTGAACGCCACTTTTATATAGTAAACCAGGGGTTTGCAGGGGTAAACCTTATTTTTCTTATTTCTGCTCGAAAATATAGATTGTGGGTACTCGTTAGAACCGCCTCGATGAGGCGGTGCTAACGAATACCCATAATCTATATTTTGAGCAGAAATAAGAATAATATCACAATTTTTCATCCTAAAATTTTCATTTTTTCAGCGATAAATGTTACAATGTATTTGTATAGGCGTGTTTTCGTAATGATACCTTCATATTTTCTGATATCATTAGGATAACACAGCCGTGTGATTTAGTACATTCTTACATACCACCAAAATGGCAATTTTTCTGATGAAAATTTGTGATATTTGTCTTATTTATACTCCAAATATTGGTTTGGTGAGTGAGGCGGTTCTAACGATTACTATCAACCTATATCTTTGGGCAGAAATAAGAAAAATAATGTTTATCCGCGTTAACTCCAGTTTACTGTATATCATCACGTGAACAAGTCCGTGAAATGAAGACCCACCTAAACCCCACTTTATATAGAGAAAACTGGGGTTTATGGGGGTGCACATTATTTTCTTATTTCTGTTCCAAGACATAGGTTGTGGGTACTCGTTTGAACCGCCCCATTGAGGCGGTTCTAATGAGCACCCACAAACTATGTTTTGAGCATTTATGAGAAAAATATCTCGGATTTTCATCAGATTAGTAACCATTTTGGAGATGTGAAAAATGCACTATGATGCATGGGTGTGTTATCGTAATGTAAAGTGGGGTTTAGAGGGGCATTCATTACACAGACTTGTTTACATGATGTAAATTTGTGATATTTTTCTCAATTATACCTCGACACACAGCATTATGATAACACACCTGTGCAGCATAGTGCATTTTTGCACATCTCCAAAATGGCTACTTTTCTGATGAAAATCTGTAATATTTCTCTTATTTACACTGCAAACAAAGGTTGTGCATGCTTGCTAGAACCACCTCATTGAGGCAGTTCTAATGAGTACCCACAACCTATGTCCTTGAGCAGAAATAAGAAAAATTTATGTATACCCCTAAAACCCCAGTTTTCTCTGTATAAAGTGTGGTTTAGGGAGTGTTCATTTCACTGGCTTGTTCACGTGATGATTATGTTTGTTGTTGCTTCTTAGAACAACCATATTAAGGCAGTTCAAACGAGTTCCAAGAACCTACGTTGGAATGGAAATAAGAATAATGTATATCATTGTTCTCTGTATTAAAGTGGGGTTTAGAGGGTTCTGCATTACACAGACTTGTTAGCATGTTGATAATGTCATTTTCAAAGTATCTTTTCCTCATTTTTCAGCACAACTAAGGCGAGAGATTTGTTTGTTTGGTCCCTGTCAACATTGTAAAGGTCATTTTGGAGACGTTGCTTCCAATTTTGTGGGACTTTGACATGGCATTGAGATGAAATGACATCTCAAGCCCTGCCACCCAATGAAACCAATAGGGTTTATAAGCATGGACGGTGCGACTCCTTTGCCTGGGCAGGCTTAGATCCTCTAAGCGGTTTACCTAAGGCTGGAGAAAACATGTGAATAGTCTGCTGTGCATAAAATGTCAATCTTTATTTGTGCTGAAAAACAATGAAAAAAAGGATATATGTCTGCTCTACAATTTTCTGCTGTGCTTGAAGGGGGAAGGTTAAACCCCTTATTCTGCTAAACATGACAATTTCAACCTTTGCAAACAGTGTAGATCCAGATCAGAAGCCATCTGATCAGGATCTACACTGTTGTAGATCCAGATCAGATGGCTTCTTAAGAAGCCATCTGATCAGGATCTACACTGTTTATCATTCAGATTGCCCCTTTAGAGGAATTTATTATATCAAGTAACATGATTGGTTGATTGTCAAAAATTGGTGTGGCAAAATTAACCTATTCTTCAGGATAAGGTGTAATAAGGGAGACAAAACTGTTTTTGAAAGTTATCCATCCTGCCCAACTATCATTGTTATACTGTTTTATCTTGAATTTCAGCTTCTGGCTTACTACCGAATTGATATGAAAAGCAACGTGAAAAATATCATCGTTACTGCTTTAGAGTAAGTAGAATGTCACATCACAACTAAACTACTAGATTAGCTACTAATATTTATCATGTTTCAACCATAATGAGTTGAATTTTCTGTATACAGTCAAACTTCAATGGCTTGAACACAATGCATTACGAAAAACACGCCTATACAAATACACTGTAAACTTTTCTGTCGAACAAATGAAAATTTTAAGATGAAAAATTGTGATATTTTTCTTATTAGTGCTCATATTATAGATTGTGTGTACTCATTAGAACCGCCTCATCGAGGCAGTTCTAACGAGTACCCACAATCTATATTTTAGAGTAGAGATAAGAAAAATAAGTTTTACCCCTGTAAACCCCCAGTTTTACTATATAACAGTGGGGTTCAAGGGGATCAAAACTATACAGGCGTGTTTTCTTGATGATAATCTGTTCGAGAAAAAAGAAGTTCGGGCCACTGAAGGTCAATTATAGCACCATGTCTAAGGCCTAAACGGGATATCTTACCGATTTCCATTCAAATAAAAGTATGTTGTCTGTATCCATAAGAATCCCCTCATCAAGGAGATAATAATGAGTACACACCACATATATGTTCAAGGAAAAATAGGCAAACTAATCCAAACATATTGTTACAGCCACCACCAATCGGGGCTTAAAGAAACAGATGAGCTGCATGATGCTTCCACGCAGAGCTAAAACTGACCACACATAAGTACAGTCCAACCTGTGTTAAGTAAGCACCTAAGGGATAACCAAAATGTGCTTGCTTAAAACAGGTGCTTGCTTAATACAGGTGAAATTTAACAGTTTTGCCTCTTTTGGGATCTGAATGCCTGCTTACTTAAGACAGGTTGCTTTCTTAATAGAGGTGGCTACTAAGACAGATTTTACGGTACTGGTAATCTGCTTAGAGGATCTAAGACTGCCCAGGCAGTCGGACCATCCATGCCTATGAACCCTATTGGTTTCATTGAGGGACAGGGCTTGAGATGTCATTTCATCACCATGTGGGGCAAAAGTCCCACATAATTGGAAGCAAAATGACCTATACAGTGTTGACGGGGACATTAAACGTAAAGTCAAACCGAAAAAATTCCAAACAGTTGTGGCAAAAATATTCTCGAGCCTCAAGAATGAGTTGGAAACAGCTATGGTAAATTGAGTCATTGCGTTTCACTGTATTTGTATATAATTCCAAACTCTCAATCATCTTATACATTTCGAGCGATTTGATTGGTTGAAATAAAAGTTTTACACTTCGATAAATTCCATGAGCAAGAATCTCGGAAGTAATCACACAGCGACAGGTAGGCATAGTGTTGGATATCTTTTTGATGTTCTATATTATGAATGTATGTTGTGTGTACTCATTAGAATTGCCTCTTTGAGGCGATTCTAATGAGTACACACAGCATACATTTGCAAGATAAAACAAGTAAATCTCCCTACATTATCCCCATTATGTTATTTGGAAAAGTTCTGTGCAGACTCAAGAACAGGCTTGACTCATCCATGGTAAATTAGCCATCGGGATTCCAGCCATTGAAGTTCAACTGTATTTTTCTGGCTCAGACAGGATTAATCCACCAGTGCTGTCATAGGTTTGATTTCTTTGTGAAATAGAAGTGAAGGCAGTGATCAGGAATCGATACCATTAACCCACAGCTCCCATCAGAGACACCAAAGGGAAAGAAGCACAAACATGAAACAACAGACCCTAATGGAAACATCATAGCAGAAAGCCAAAAGGACAGTTACTTTCCCACAAAACGGCCAATTGGCTATCCAAAACAAAATAATATAAGCGACACAAACACCCAGACCAACCATAACAAAAATAAACCACAACAGAAGAGCCACCTTGGAACGATCAGTGAAACAAATTCCATTCGGGGGCTTTAATCGATTTTATGTGGCCACAATCCTCGCCCTTACTTCCCTCACGATTTAGACAAATAATTTGTTCAGTCCGCATATAGGCCTCCTAACTCATCAGTGCAACATCTCCGTGAACTCTGATAGCTATTCATTTTACTGACCAGTACCATAATGATCCCAAGTAATTGGACAGTCAGCAAACAGTGCAGTCCCATATCAGACTGCTCCTGAAGGAGCAGTCTGATCAGGGGCTACACTGTTTGCCATTTTGTCTGCACCTTTTGGACTCCCTGCTGGATTGTGAAACAAATTTGTTAAAATTTTTGGAGAATTTTAGCAAGTTCTCAAGATGTCCAAACATTTTTGGGTTCTTATGGTAATATGTTTCGTTTTGTTTTTTTCAGGAAAGGAAGCTTAAAGGTGAACTACACTGTCGTGGCGGCTGACTCCGTCTTATCTGGCCAGCAGTTCACACAGTCAACGAGTGATCTGGTTAACGGCACCAGTATTGTAGTGTTTGGAACTTCTACTAAAGTGCTAAGACTTGCTTTAGATAATGTTGAAGGTAATTTAATCCTTATCTTGCTGAATATTCATTTAAGCTACACCCATTTCTGTCAATCAACCAATCAAATTACTTGATGAAAATTATTGCTACAAATTCATTAACTGAATGCCAAACAGTGTAGATCCTGATCAAATGGCTTCTTCAGAAGCCATCTGATCTGGAACTACACTGTTTGCAAAGATAGGGGTTGTCGTGAACAGCAAGATAAGGGTTAATGCTTACAATGGATAACGATAACACACTCGTGCGACATAATGTATTCTTTCACATTTCCAAAATGACTACTTTTCTGATGAAAATCTGTTGTTATTTTTTTCTTATTTTTACTGCAAACTTAGCTTGTGGGTGCTCCTTAGAACCCAGAGGTAGTTCTAAAGAGTACCCACAACCTATGTCTTGGAGCAGAAATAGGAAAAATAATGTATATCCCCATAAACCTGAGTTTTCTCTATATAAAATGGGGTTTAGGGGCGTGTTCATTTCACGACTTGTTCACATGATGTCAATCTAGACAAGCAGATAACATTTCTAAAAATTTTTTTTTTCCAAATTAAATCGGGCTTGGCATTTCATGTGCCAACCATTCCAAAAATGTGCCTATTGAAATTCATGCACGTTGTAAATTTTGCACAGAAAAAGATAAAACCAGGCAAAGGTGACGTGTATCATGCGTCACTGGGGCGTCCAACTGATGATCACGGAAACACGCCTATATAATTTTGAACCCCTTGAACCCCACTTTTATATAGTAAAACTGGAGTTTACACGGATAAAACATATTTTTCTTATTTCTGCTCCAAAATATAGATTGTGGGTACTCGTTAGAACCGCCTCATCGAGTACCCAAAAACTATATTTTGAGCATAAATAAGAAAAATATCACAATTTTACATCCTTAAATGTTCTTTTTTTTTCGGCGGTAAAGTTTACAATGTATTTGTATAGGCGTGTTTTCATAATGATTGGCTTACAGTTGGACAAGGCCTGTTGTCCTTGCAGCAGATAAAGGTAGAGGGAGAGTGTTGTTATTTTTTCAGTTTCTACACTTCTATTCATTTCCCTCTTTCTTCTCTGTCCCACACTTTCATCTCCTGTCTATCTCTTTTATCTCTCTCCTCCCTTTTTCTGGTAGACCGCACAAAATGATCCATTACGCAAACACGCCTATACAAATACATTGCCACCTTTGATCGCCGAAAAAATGAACATTTTATGCTGAAAAATTGTGATATTTTTCTTATTTTGCTCCAAATATAGATTGTGGGCACTCGTTAGAACCGTGGGCACTCGTTAGAACCTCCTCATCAAGGCGGTTCTAACGAGTACCCTCAATCAATATTTTAGAGCAGAAATAAGAAAAATAAGTTATACCCCCGGAAACCCCAGTTTTACTATATAAAAGTGGGGTTCAAGGAGATCAAAATTATATAGGCGTGTTTTCGTGATGCAAAAGGGTTTATGTGTTGTTAAACCCAAAACAATCAATCAGTCAATCAATCAGAAAAAAAAAAAAAAATTCAGATGGGAAATTTTAATACATGTAGTTTTCTTATTTCTGCTCAAAATAAAGATTGTGGGTACACGTTAGGGCTGCCTCTATCAGGACCACTAATGAGGCGGTTCAAGAAAGTACCCACAGTCTATATATTACAGCAGAAATAAGAAAAATACGATGTACCCCTATAAATCAAAGTTACACTATTTAAAAGTGGGGTTTTGTACAAGGGCTTCAAAGAAGCTTTTAGCACTTAACTTGCTGAATAAACAAACTATGCTACACCCATTTCTGTCTATCAACCAATCAAATTACTTGATATGATGTATTCCTTCAATTAACAAATTGCATGACAAACAGTGTAGATCCTGATCAGATGGATTCTTCAGAAGCCATCTGATCTGGATCAACATTGTTTGCAAAGATAAGGTTCGCCGTGTTCAGTAGGATAAGGATCATTAACTTGGCCCTAAAGTTAGGGCTGGCTAATCGGAGCTGAAAAGATAACCGATTATCAGTCTTACCATTGCGATCGATAATTGATTAGCTAAGGTTTCTGTCATAATTTTACCTGTCTGGCTTTCTGTCTGAGCATGACTCTTACCATATGTTGCACTTTACCATATGTATATTTGAACAGACAGGCCTGAGCAAACAGTGGAGACCCAGATGAGACGCCCCATCATGCGGCGTCTCATCAGGGTCTGCACTGTTTGCCACTCATTCAGCCATTTTAGGCATAACTTTGGGTAGTAAATTGTACCTATCAAGTAATTGATTAAAAGCAAATCAGAAATGATAATCATTCTTGTGGAATTTATCGATTGATTAATCGATTATGCGATTAAACGTGTCAGCCTTACCTAAAGTATGTAATCATTATTTTCAGTGGACTTAGCGGACTATGATCAAGATACGCTGAATTGTCTGGCATTCCTGGAGGTCATACAACAGTGTAATAGTGGGTACCAGTGTGTTGTTGAAGGAGGGGTACCGTCATGCCAGTAAGTACTACACACAGAGAAAACTAGTTTTCTTGATAACCCATTGAAGGGAAGGGGGACATATTGTATTGTTTTTGGTGTGGATCCTGTCGGCATTTGCGTCTGCATTGGTGTGACACTTTCTTGTGTGCAAGATATCTTATGAACTACTGGGTGGATTTTAATCAAATTTGCATGGATATAACATTGGGACAGGACGAAGAACTGATTAGGTTTTGGTGACCTTGACCTTATTTTCTAGGTCAAAGCCATGCTAAATAGGTCAAATTTAGGTCGTGTGCAGTATATCTGATGAACTACTGGATGGATTTTAATCATATATCCATGGATATAACATTTGGTCAAGAAGAAGAATTGATTAGGTTTTTGTGACCATGACCTCATTTTCTAGGTCACAGCTTAAATTAAGCTAATTTTGAAAGGGGTATGTGGTGTGAGGGGACATCTGCTTTCTCAGAAAATGAGTTTAGTTTTTTCTATTTATTTGCATGGCCTCATCAACATTTTTAAGGGAGAAAGGGTACAACACATATTTTATGCATCATTTTTTACAAGGAACACAACTTTCAGGACTTCCTGTTTGCTTACCTGTAAACTCAGCCCTTTAAAAAAGTCTGCTCTTAAGAGGAATGGGAACACCTTCAGGGGAAGCAACTCCTGCAAAAGTATTTTTGTCTCCCATATCAAAAGGGGTCAACTCTTAAAGGAAAGAATTTGCTCATGAGGAGCAAATTCTTTCCTTTTAGAGAAGACCCCTTTTTCAGTGGGACAGAACTTATAGAAAAGCAAACAGGAAGTCCCGAAAGTTGTCTCCCTTTGAGAAATATCAGAAAAATCTGCCAGGTGTTCCCATTCCCCTGAAATGAAAGAATTTTCTGTTTAGGAGTACTGTATTCAACCTATTTACTGCACTGTGCTCTTAGTTTTTAGCTCACCGTCACGTAGTGACGAGGTGAGCTTTTGGGATCACTTTTTGTCCGTCGTCCGTCGTGCGTCCGTGCGTCCGTGCGTCCGTGCGTGCGTAAACAATTTCTTTAAACGACATCTCCTCCTAAACCACTGATCGGATTTTGACCAAACTTTACAGGAATGATCCTTAGGTGGTCCCCTTTCAAAGTTGTTCAAATGGTTCCGGTCCGTTGCACATCTAGGTCACAGGAGCCAAAAATAGATTTTTTTCACCAAAAACTTAAAAAATCTTCTTCTCTGAAACCACAAGGCCCAGGTCTTTGATATTTGGTATGAAGCTTCATCTAGTGGACCCCTACCAAGATTGTTCAAATTATAGTGCTGGGGCCAAAAATGCCCCCGCCCCGGGGCCCTTTGGTTTTACATAGGCTTATATAGGGAAAATCTTTAAAAATCTTCTTCTCTGAAACTACAAGGCCCAGGACTTTGATATTTGGTATGAAGCTTCATCGAGTGGACCCCTACCAAGATTGTTCAAATTATACTGCTGGAACAAAAAATGCCCCCGCCACGGGGCCCTATGGTTTTACATAGGCTTATATAGGGAAAATCTTTAAAAATCTTCTGCTCTGAAACCACAAGGCCCAGGTCTTTGATATTTGGTATGAAGCTTCATCTAGTGGACCCCTACCAAGATTGTTCAAATTATAGTGCTGGGGCCAAAAATGCCCCTGCTCCAGGGCCCTTTGGTTTTACATGGGCTTATATACAGAAAATCTTTAAAAATCTTCTTCTCTGAAACCACAAGGCCCAGGACTTTGATATTTGGTATGAAGCTTCATCTAGTGGACCCCTACCAAGATTGTACAAATTATAGTGCTGGGACAAAAAATGCCCCCGCCACGGGGCCCTTTGGTTTTACATTGGCTTATATAGGGAAAATCTTTAAAAATCTTCTTCTCTGAAACCACAAGGCCCAGGTCTTTGATATTTGGTATGAAGCTTCATCTAGTGGACCCCTACCAAGATTGTTCAAATTATAGTGCTGGGGCCAAAAATGCCCCCGCCCCGGGGCCCTATGGTTTTACATAGGCTTATATAGGGAAAATCTTTAAAAATCTTCTTCTCTGAAACCACAAGGCCCAGGACTTTGATATTTGGTATGAAGCTTCATCTAGTGGACCCCTACCAAGATTCTTCAAATTATAGTGCTGGGACAAAAAATGCCCCCGCCACGGGGCCCTTTGGTTTTACATTGGTTTATATAGGGAAAATCTTTAAAAATCTTCTTCTCTGAAACCACAAGGCCCAGGACTTTGATATTTGGTATGAAGCTTCATCTAATGGACCTCTACCAAGATTGTTCAAATTATAGCCTTTGGGCCAAAAATGCCCCCGCCCCGGGGCCCTTTGGTTTTACGTAGACTTATATAGGGAAAATCTTTAAAAATCTTCTTCTCTGAAACCACAAGGCCTAGGTCTTTTATATTTGGTATGAAGCTTCATCCAAAGGACCCCTAACAAGATTATTTAAATTATAGTGCTGAGGCCAAAAATGTCCCTGCCCTGGGGCCCTTTGGTTTAACATAGGCTTATATAGGGAAAATCTTTAAAAATAATCTTCTCTGAAACCGCAAGGCCCAGGACTTTGATATTTGGTATGAAGCTTCATCTAGTTGACCCCTACCAAGATTGTTCAAATTATAGTGCTGGGGCAAAAAATGCCCCCGCCCGGGGCCCTTTGGTTTTACATAGGCTTATATAGGGAAAATCTTTAAAAATCTTCTTCTCTGAAACCGCAAGGCCCAGGACTTTGATATTTGGTATGAAGCTTCATCTAGTGGACCCCTACCAAGATTGTTCAAATTATCAAATTATAGCCCTTGGGCCAAAAATGCCTCTGCTCCGGGGCCTTTTTGGTTTTACATAGACTTGTATAGGGAAAATCTTTAAAAATCTTCTTCTCTGAAACCACAAGTCCTAGGTCTTTTATATTTGGTATGAAGCTTCTTCTAAAGGACCCCTACCAAGATAATTCAAATTATAGTGCAGGGGCCAAAAGTGGCCCCGCCCCGGGGCCCTTTGGTTTCACATAGGCTTATATAGGGATAATCTTTAAAAATCTTCTTCTCTGAAACCACAAGGCCCAGGACTTTGAAATTTGGTATGAAGCTTCATCTAATGGACCTCTACCAAGATTGTTCAGATTATAGCCCTTGGGCCACAAATGCCCCCACCCCGGGGCCCTTTGGTTTTACATAGATTTATATAGCCCCGGGGCCATTTGGTTTTGCATAGGCTTATGTAGGGAATATCTTTAAAAAAAATCTTCTTCTCTGAAACCACAAGGCCCAGGTCTTTGATATTTGATGTGTAGCTTCATCTAGTGGACTTTTGCCAAGATTGTTCAAATTATAGCCTTTGTTGATGTTTGGTATGAAGCTTCACCTTTAAGAACTCCCTCAACATTATGCACATTAAATCCCTGGGGCCAATAATGGCTCTCACTGGGGCCCACTTGTTACACTATGGATCAGGTGAGCGATCCAGGGCCATCATGGTCCTCTTGTGTTTTATATTAGGATCACTTTTTGTCTGTCATCCGTGCGTAAACAATTTCTTCAAACGACATCTCCTCCTAAACCACTGAGAGGATTTCGACCAAACTTCACAGGAAGGATCCTTAGGTGGTCCCCTTTCAAAGTTGTTCAAATGGTTCCGGTCCATTGCACATATAGGTCACAGGAGCCAAAAATAGATTTTTTCACCAAAAACTTAAAAAATCTTCTACTCTGAAACTGCAAGGCCCAGGTCTTTGATATTTGGTATGAAGCTTCATCTGGTGGACCCTTACCAATATTGTTCAAATTAAATTGCTGGGGCCAAAAATGCCCCTGCCCTGGGGCCCCTTGGTTTTACATGGGCTTATATAGGGAAAATCTTCAAAAATCTTCTTCTCTGAAACTACATGGCCAAGGTCTTTGATTTTTTGGTATGAAGCTTCATCTAGTGGACCCCTACCAAGATTGTTCAAATTAAAGTGCTGGGGCCAAAAATCCCCCCGCCCCGGGGCCCTTTGGTTTTACATGTGCTTATACAGGGAAAATCTTTAAAAATCTTCTTCTCTGTTACCGCAAGGCTCAGGTTTTTGATATTTGATATGAAGCTTCATCTAGTGGACCCCTACCAAGATTTTTCAAATTATAGTGCTGGGGCAAAAAATGCCCCTGCCCCAGGGCCCTTTGGTTTTACATGGGCTTATGTTGTGAAAATCTTTAAAAATCTTCTTCTCTGAAACTGCAACGCCCAGGTCTTTGATATTTGGTATGTAGCTTCATCTTGTGGACCTCTACCAAGATTGTTCAAATTATAGCCCTGGGGCCAGAAATGCCCCCGCCACGGGGCCCTTTGGTTTTACATAGACTTATTTAGGGAAAATCTTCTTCTCTGAAACCACAAGGCCTAGGTCTTTGATATTTGGTATGAAGCTTCAGCTAGTGGACCTCTACCAAGATTGTTCAAATTATAGCCCTGAGGCCAAAAATGCCCCCGCCTTGGGGCCCTTTGGTTTTACATAGACTTATATAGGGAAAATCTTTAAAAATCTTCTTCTGTGAAACCACAAGGCCTAGGTCTTTGATATTCGGTGTGAAATTTCATCTAGTTGACCTCTATCAAGATTGTTCAAATTATAGCCCTGGGGCCAAAAATGCCCCCGCCCAATAGACCCTTTGGTTTTACATAGACTTATATAGGAAAATCTTTTAAAATCTTCTCTGAAACTGCAAGGCCCATGTCTTTGATATTTGGTAAGGAGCTTCATCTAGTGGACATCTATAGCCTTTGTTGATATTTGTATGAAGCTTCACCTTTTTAGACCTCCCTCAACATTATGCACATTATAACCTTGGGGTCAATAATGGCCCTCCCCAGGGCCCACTTGTTACTCTATGGATCAGGTGAGCGATCCAGGGCCATCATGGCCCTCTTGTTTCAAATTGGTAACAAAAAATCATGGTGAAAAAATGAACCTAATAAGCACACACTCATAGGAAAAAAATAAAATAAAATAAAATAGATAGGACACATTGCAGATCAAGTTGAATTTAATCGGAGGGCTACAACACATAAACATATGATTGTCTGGGTCAAAAATGCACCAGAACTCAATATGAATTCGTGGGGAGGTTACTGTAAATTTAACTGTTATCCTGCTGTTCACGACAACCTCTATCTTCTGAAGAAGCCATCTGATCTATCTTTGGAAACAGTGTAGATCCAGATCAGATGGCTTCTTAAGAAGCCATCTGATCAGGATCTACACTGTTTGACATTCATTTAATGAATTTGTAGGAATAAATAACATCAAGCAATCTGATTGGTTCAAAGTCATCAGAAATGGGTGTGGCTAAACTGAATATTCAGCAAGAGAAGGGTTAAGTGTACACTTGTTCATTTTTTTTTTCAAAAATATCTTGGGTTTGCACTTTTTGGAGCATGTGCTGTAAATAGGGCAAATACATATTAATAAACATTATATACTTATGGTTTGCAGACTTGGCCCCCACCTATCTGGGCTTAAAGAAATAGATGGGCTGCATGATGCTTCCACGCAGAGCTGAAACTGACTGCACATGAGTACTGGTAAACCGTTTAGAGGTTCTAAGCCTGCCCAGGCAAAGCGGTGCGAATCGGACCGTCCATGTTTATAAACCCTATTTGTTTCATTGGCGGCAGGGCTTGAGATGTCATGCTATCTCAATGTTGGGTAAAAGTCCCACAAAATTGGAAGCAACGTCTCCAAAATGACCTATAAAGTGTTGACGGGGATGTTAAACCTCCAATCAAACAAACAATGGTTTGCAGACTAATCACTTTACTCTATGATGAGCACCCCCAACCTTTGTTTGGCATGTAAAAAAATATCAAAATGTCTTACAAGAAAAACAACTGTTTAACCCATTCAGTACCAGAAACCCCTAAAGGGGTACCTTGGCAAACAGTGCAGGCGCAGATCAGACGCCGCATAATGCTGCGTCTGATCAGGGCCTTCACTGTTTGCTAAAAGTTTAGTCATTTTCCAAATAAACTTTGATGAAAACACAACCTGACACCCCTAAATTTTGGAATGGACTCCATCTATACATATGGAGGAAGATTCCATTTGGTAAAAAAAGGGTTAAGAGATGAAAGAATCACATGGATATGTGAATTGTAATGCATTTCACCTAACAGCCTGTATTGATGTTCCTTTTCTCTTCTTGCAGGCCCGTCAAGACCACAGGTAAGTAAAACAGTTATACACTACCTTAAAATCTATTTACTCCAACACTACCTTAAAATCTGAATACTCCACTCTTATACAAATTGTCAGTTAAGGGGCCTCCGTGGCCTAGTGGATAAGAGTGCTGACTCTTAATCATTAGGTCTCTCATCACTGTGGGTTCAAGCCTGGCTTAGGTCACATGTGAGACGCCAAGTTCTGAAATGGAAGGTCAGGTGTTTTTTCTTCTGGTACTCCAGTTTTCCCCCACCTCTGATTACCAATCAGCTCGATAAGAGTGAAATGATCTTGAAAGGGTCATAAAACGAAAACCAAAAGAAAAAAAAATTGTCAGTTAAGGCAGAGGCAATCTTTCTATTGAAGTGTCCAGCAACAGAACAGTCATCACGAAAACACGCCTATATAATTCTGACTCCCTTGAGCCCCACTTTTGTATAGTAAAACTGGGGTTTACAGGGGTATACATTATTTTTCTAATTTCTGCTCTAAAATATTGATTGTGGGTACTCGTGAGAACTACCTCGAAGAGGCGGATCTAACAAGTACCCAAAATCTATATTTTGAGCAGAAATAAGAAAAATTTCACAATATTTCAACTTAAAATTGTCATTTTTCGGCGGTAAAATTTACCATGTATTTGTATAGGCGTGTTTTCATAATCATTTTAACATTTGAAGCTACAGTAAAACTTCAATAGCTAAAAGACCTTTTGTTTGTTTGTTTGTATTTCAGTTTAACGGCCCAGTCAACACTATTTAGGTCATTTCTGAGCCGGTCAGTCTACCTATCCATACTTTCCCTGGGCAGGCTTATACGTAAGCAGTTAACCAGTTAACAACTGCCCATCTTGAATGAGCGAAAGAAAGAGAATGACATTAGAAAAGATTTCATGATCAATCTCTACGAAAGGATGTTGCCAACCCCGGCAAGTATCGAACCCGCGTCCTCCTGATCACCATCCAACTGAGCTACCGAGGCTGGCGGCCTCAAAAACCTTTGAGACTGTGAACATTTGTTTACTATGAAAGTGTTTCAAGCTACTGTGGGTCAGTTATAGTGCCAAGTATGAAGGTAGGATAGGAACCACTTAGGAATATTCTTTTGATCTTTAGAATATAATGTTATGTTGTGTGTACTCATTAGAAAGCCGTTTCTAATGAGTACACACAGCATACATTTTCAGGGGATTTGGCTGTCCTCCAGACTGCTTTCTTGTATGTTAAGTTTTGAATACTGGGCTCAGAATCCTGCATGTTAATTTTTATATTTTCCAGATAATTTTGCTCTGGTGATAGGACTGGGTGTTGGTATACCTCTGTTTTTCATAGCAGTTCTTATCGTTGCCATAGTTGTAATATATGCTGTTAAATCAAGAAAACGACGGCACAGGTACAGAACTGAGGACTATGATAGGTGAGAATGGGTTTCATGACAATAACACAGCCATGAAACATAGTGCATTTTTTTCACATCTCCAAAATGGCTACTTTTCTGATGAAAATCCTTGATATTTTTCTTATTTATACTACAAACTTAGGTTACCTGCAACCTATGTCTTGGAGCAGAAATAAGGAAAATCATGTATACCCCCGTACACCCAAGTTTTCTCTTTATAAAGTGGGCTTTAGGGGGTATTCATTTCACGGACTTGTTCACGTGATGCTTTCATTTTTGTTAACATTACATGCCTATGTAAATGATCACCTTAGTTTCCCTATGTTAACATGCATATTCAAAACTGCTCTACCGGTATTCAGGTTATTATAAGGTTGGCATCACATCAAAAGTCTGTGAAATGAATACCCCTGTAAATCCCACTTTTTTTAAAGTGAAAAGTGGGGATTTCATGGTATAAATTATTTTCCTAATTCTTGCTAAACAACATAGGTTGTGGGTAATCTTTAGAAATCTCTCATTTAGGTTCTCGCTTTCATTATAGATGTTTCTTCAAGAAATGACTGAGGTTTAAATAAATTCATATGTGTTCACAGTGTGTCTGAAAGAAAATCAGTTTAGATAATAATTAAACCATTACGAAAACATGCCTATATATTCAAATATTTTGGAAAAATTTACCACTAAAAATGAATATTTCGGATAAAAATCCTGAAATTTTCCATATTCCTACATCAAATATAGATTGTGGGAACTTGTAAGCACTGTTTTTGAGCAGAAATAAGAAAAATAATGTACACCCCTGTAAACATCAGTTTTACTATATAAAAATGGGGTTTAAGGGGGGGGTCAAAATTATATGGGCGCGTTTCATCATGTCTACTTGAAATATATTACTGCTTTGCTTCCTTTTTATGTCCCCGGTAGCGATAGCGGGGACATATTGTTTTTGCCCTGTCTGTTTGTGGGTTTGTTGGTTTGTTGGTTTGTACGTGGACAACTTTAACGTTGGCCATAACTTTTGAACCGTTTGAGATAGAGCTTTCATATTTGGCCTGAAGGTACCTTGTGACAAGACCTTCACATTCATGGAAAAAAATTTGACCTGTGACCTTGACCTTTGACCTACTTAAAAGAAAAAAATAACATTGGTCATAACTTTTGAACCACTTGAGATACAGCCTTCATATTTTGCATGTATGTTCCTTGCGGCAAAAGATTTACATGCATGCAAAAAATTTTGACCTGTGACCTTGACCTTGTCCTTTGACCTACTTAAAACAAAAAAATAACATTTTGGTCATAACTTTTGAACCGTTTGATATAGAGCCTTCATATTTTACATGTAGCTTCCTTGTGACAAGAGCTTTACATTCACACAAAAAAATTTGACCTGTGACCTTGACCTTTGACCTACATAAAAGAAAAAGTTAACATTTGTCATAACTTTTGAACTGTTTGAGATACAGCCTTCATATTTAGCATGTATGTTCCTTGTGACAAAAGCTTTTCATTCATGTCAAAAATTTTGACCTGTGACCTTGACCTTGACCTACTTAAAATAAAAAATAACATTTTGGTCATAACTTTTGAATGGTTTGAGATAGAGCCTTCATATTTTGCATGTAGGTTCCTTGTGACAAGAGCTTTACATTTACACAAAAAATTTTGACCTGTGACCTTGAACTTTGACCTACATAAAAGAATAAATTTAACATTTGTCATAACTTTTGAACCGTTTGAGATACAGCCTTCATATTTAGCATGTAGGTTCCTTGTGGCAAACGCTTTACATTCATGCAAAATTTTGACCTGTGACCTTGACCTTTGACCTACTTAAAAAAATTAACATTTTTGGTCATAACTTTCCAACCGTTTGGGATAGAGCTTTCATATTCGGCATGTAAGTTCCCTGTGATTAGAGCTTTTCATACATGCAAAATGTTTGGACCATGACCTTGACTTTTGACCTACTTAAAAGAAAAAAATAAAATTGTTCATAACTTTTGAACCGTTTAAGATAGAGCCTTAATATTTGGCATGTAGGTTCCTTGTGACAATAGCTTTACATTCATGCAAATTTTTCTGACCTGTGACCTTGACCTACTTTAAAGAAAAAATATTATTGTTCATAACTTTTGAATCATTTAAGATAGAGCTTTCATATTTGGCATGTAAGTTTCTTGTGTCAAAGGCTTCCCACACAAACAAAAATCTTGAACTGTGAGCAACTTTGAATAAAAAATGACCATGCCCGGGGACATGTTCGTGTTTCACAAACACATCTTGTTGCCATTCAGTATTGATTAGTCGTTTGAAGAGTTATACTGTAATGATATTGCTTTAAATTTCAGGGCCTCATTTAACCAAGGGTTCTTCCCCACCACTGTGCCAACAAAGATAAACACCTGGGGTCGGGGTGGCCCCGTCTATGGGCCCCAGATGTGGGAGGAGGAGACGTCTACCTCTGGTTCCACTGATGAGAGAAAAGACAGACATCATCGGCAGAGGAGAGACAGAGAATATGACAATACAAGAAGTGGGGAGATGTATGGTAAGTACACGACAACCTCTTTATAACTTGAGCCCCGCCAAGTGAATTTGTGTCTTCAAGCATTCCGTCATGACATTTTTTAACTGCGCATGCCCAGCCATTCAGAGGGGCCAGGGATATGGCTTTCTGTCGGAAGGTTCCTCTTGATTCACTGCTTGTATAAGCGAGCAGCGAAGGTTCTGGCAAGACTGCACGGATGCGCAGGCTTGCCTGAACCTTTGCTGCTCGCATAGGGGATGAGTACCAAAATCGCTTGACGGGGCCCACTTTATAACACTATTAATGGGTCCAAAGCAAAAGCCATGTTAGTTAAACAACCATGTTATTTCCAAACAAAAAAGTATAGATTATCTAGAAAAATGACCATTTATGGTCAATTTTCTATATAAGCCATGCATTTTTGGGATCCATCTTGAAACAGTGTTATATCCGTAACCGTGTTATATCTGTAACCATGTTATAACAAACAGTGATATAATGAGGTCGTGGTGTAGTGATATGCTAACTAATTGATTTGCTTGATGATTACTCATTTTAGGAAGATGAGTACATACATGTACATTACAATACAACACCCATGCGCTAAAATGTCGTCTTTCTTATCTCTAGCAATAAGTTTTCGTTAATTTCATCACTTTAACCCTTAACCACTCAGGGATTTTGCAAATTTCGCTGATTTTCACAGTGTTGCACCTGACACCAACTTCAACTAGCCATTGTTTCATAATGGATGGTCTGTTTTACACCAAACTCGGTATGAATGTTCATTGGGCAGTAGCTTTTCAAATGCAACCTTTCATGCCTTGATCATTGTTGTCATGGTTATTAAGAGGGGGCATCTCAAAGTTGGCAAAAAGTGTGTTGTCACATGAATTTTTGACCACATTTTAATCTTCATACAGCTGTCAAGGCAATAATTAAGGTGTTTGGCACTGGCCATTTTCACTGTTTGCAGCATGTTTTATCAGCATCAAGTTTCAGGCATTTTTGACCCCAGACACCCTCAGATATAAATTTAGCGGCTGGTTGGGCCATACACCCAATATTTTTAGTGGGGAGGCGCACGAAAAAACAGGTCACTTTTTTGCCCAACAAATCCTGAAGCAAACATAACTATCCAGGGGTAGAAATGCAGATTTTAGGTGCTTCTGGGGCTTAAAATGGGGCCGGGGGGTGCAGACACCCAAAAACATGTATCTGAGTGGGAAAGGGTTAATGGCCCCTGCCCATTGGGGCTTGAAGAAATAGATGGGCTGCATGATGTTTCCACGCAGAGCTGAAACCGACCGCACACAAGTACTGGTAAACTGCTCAGGGGATCTAAGCCTGCCCAAGCAAAGCGGTGTGTGTCGGACCGCCCATGCTTATAAACCTTATTAATTTCATTGGGTGACAGGGCATGAGAAGTCATTTCATCTCAGTGACAGGTAAAAGTCCCACAAAATTTGAAGCAATGTCTCCAAAATGACCTTTACAGTATTGATGGGGACGTTAAACCTCAAATCAAACAAACAAAGATTCATCATGTTAACAAGTCAATGAAATAAATACCCCATTAAACCCCACATTATAAAGAGAAAACTGGGCTTTACAGGGATATACATCAGTTTTCTCATTTCTGCTCCAAGACATATGTTTAGGGTACTCATTAGACTGTCTTAATGGGGTGGTTCGGCCCCCGCCCATAGGGGCTTGAAGAAATATATGGGCTGCATGATGCTTCCACGCAGAGCTTAATCCGGCCCGCACACTAGTACGGCTAAACCACTTAGAGGATCTAAGCCTGTCCAGGAACGGTGGTGCGAGGCGGACCGTCCATGCTAATAAACCCTATTGGTTTCATTGGGCGACAGGGCTTGAGATGTCATTTCATCTCAATGTTGGGTAAAAGTCCCACAAAACTGGAAGCAACGTCTCCAAAATGACCTTTACAGTGTTGACGGGGACGTTAAACCTCAAATCAAAATAATGGGGTGGTTCTAATGAGCACCAACAACCTTTGTTTGTGGTATAAATAAGACAAATATCACATCTTCATCAGAAAAGTATCTATTTTGGAGATGTGAAAAAAAATGCAGTATGACACATGTGTGTTTCAATCATTACGCAAACACGCCTATACAAATACATTGCCACTTTTATTGCCGTAAAAATGAAAATTTTAAGAAGAAAAATTGTGATATTTTTCTTATTTCTGCTCAAAGTATAGATTGTGGGCACTCGTTAGAACCGCCTCATCGAGGTGGTTCTAACGAGTACCCACAATCTATATTTCAGAGCAGAAATAAGAAAAATAAGGTATACCCCCGGAAACCCCAGTTCTACTATATAAAAGTGTGGTTCAAGGGGGTCAAAATTATATAGGCATGTTTTCGAGATGTAATGGGATCATGAAACAAATTTGTTAAAATTTTAGGAGAATTATAGCAAGTGTTCAAGTTGTCCGAATTTTTAGGATTTTGACGGTAGTACATATCGCGTTGAATTGTAAACAAAACAATGAACCAACATAGGAGCATCCATGGTTTACATCACGAAAACATGCCTGTATACTTTTGACCCGCTTGAACCCCACTTTTATTAGCTCACCTGTCATGTAATGACGAGGTGAGCTTTTGGGATCACTTTTCGTCCGTCGTCCGTCGTCAGTCGGGCATCCTTCTCTTACAGATGGACATTTGTTGGGTACTACAGTGTTAATTTTCCCATTCAAAAGTACCCAACAATCAGCTAAATACCCAACAGGCTACTGGCTACTTTTCTTGGACAACAACGGAATAAACAGCAAGTACCCAACTTATGTCTACCCAACATGTGCCCACGGATGTGCTCGGACACCGTGCATCCGTCCGTCCGTAAACAATTTCTTCAAACAACATCTCCTCCTAAACCACTGATCAGATTTTTACCTAACTTCACAGGAATGATCCTTAGGTGGTCCCCTTTCAAAGTTGTTCAAATGGTTCCAGTCCGTTGCACATCTAGGTCAGAGGAGCCAAAAATAGATTTTTTTCGCCAAAAACTTAAAAAATCTTCTTCTCTGAAACCACAAGGCCCAGGTCTATAATATTTGGCATGAAGCGTCATCTAGTGGACCCCTACCAAGATTGTTCAAATTATAGTGCTTGGGCCAAAAATGCCCCCACTCCAGGGCCCTTTGTTTTTACATGGGCTTATATAGGGAATATCTTTAAAAATCTTCTTCTCTGAAACTGCAAGGCCCAGGTCTTTGATATTTGTTGTGTAGCTTCATCTAGTGGACCTTCGCCAAGATTGTGCAAATTAAAGCCTTTGTTGATATTTGGTATGAAGCTTCACCTATTTAGACCTCCCTCAACATCATGCACATTATAGCCCTGGGGTCAATATTGGCCCTCCCCGGGGCCCACTTGTTACTCTAAAATATAGATTGTGGGTACTCGTTGGAACCGCCTCATCGAGGCGGTTCTAACGGGTGCCCGCAATCTATATTTTGAGCAGAAATAAGAAAAATATCACAATTTTTCATCATAAAATTTTCATTTTTTCGTTGATAAAGGTTGCAATGTATTTGTATAGGCGTGTTTGTGTAATGTATATAGTGGTTAAGCTACTTGCCTCGTTAGTGAGAAGTCACGTGTTCAATTTTTGGGTTCTCCAGGCTTTCAAATGATCGAGTGTTTATAATCATTACATGTCTCATCCCAGTATGATCTTACTTGTCAATTGGCCATAAAACACAAACATATAAACGAACGTAGGGGAACACCTCCACCTCTGCAGTACATTGCAAATACCTAGCATATTTAGATTTTATTTTTGCATAGTTTCCTACAGGCCCCGATAGCTCAGTTGGTAGGGTGTCTGCTCCGGGGAACGGGAGGTCATGGGTTCGATCCGGGGCCGCAACATACCAAAGTCGTTAAGAATGGTACTAGCTGCTCCTCGCTTGGCATTCAGATTTATGGGGTAGAGCTAGGACTGGTCGATCCAGTGTCAGGATAATGTGACTGGGTGTGGTAACATGTAATGTGTCTGGGGCATGATACTTCAGTGAGGCAGCACTATAAAAGTGAGCATTGAGCTCCCTGTCGCAACCAGACAACGTTGTGATATGACTGAAAAATTGTTGAAAGCGACGTTAAACCCAAATTCACACACAATTTTGCATAGTTTCCTTTTTTTCACAGAATCATAGTTTGTGAGTGTTTAACCCATCCGATACATGAAACCCCATCATGGTAAACTGGCAAATAGTGCAAGCCCAGATCAGGCGTCTGATCAGGGCCTACACTGTTTGCAAAAAGTTCAGCCATTTTCCAAACAAATTTTGAAGAAAACAATCTGACATCCTTGCTATATACAGTCGAACTTCAATAGCTCGAACACCTTTGGGACCTCGAAAATCTGTTCGAGACAGGGGTAGTTCGAGCCACTGAGGGTTACTGTCAGGAGGCATAGCGAGATACTTTTAAGACATCTTTTCGGTGTTCTATAATGAATATGTATGCTGTGTGAACTCATTATAATCGCCTCATTGCATACATTTGCAAGCTAAAAGACTAAGAATCCCCTTAATTATCCCCCACTATTTCTTATGTAGAGGATATCACTAGGGGCTCAAGAATAGGTTCGACACATCTATGGTAAACGAGCCATCGTTGTTAGAGTCACCGAAGTTCTACTGTATAAGGTGGAAGATTCCATTTGGTACAAAAAGGGCTAATGACAGTTTTATCAAGTACCCTCAACTTTCTGAGCAACAATAAGGATATAATATATTCCCTTGTAAAGCCCACTTTTCCTAAAAAAAAGTTGATCCAGTTTATGAGGTTGTTCATTACAAAGAGTAGCTAACATAATGTTTTTTCTTTCTTATTTCAGCATATGATAATGGTGTGATGTCAAACTTCTCATGGGACTTCCTGTACAATTATATTAATCCTAATGAAAGAGTAAGTTCGTGTTTTTACATCTTTGAAAACCTATTCCAGGATTGAGACGCTATGCAGCCGCATGTCACAAAAACAAATCGCGTCACATCATTTTAAAGTAAAAACTATGTTCAAACAGCATTTGAATATTCACCATATTTGCATTATTTGCTGGCTCCCAGCTTGCACATTGTCAATAATGGAAAAACAGGTAACCAGACCCCCCTGACCTTTCAAGGTCAGGGGGGTCTGGTTACCTGTTTTTCCAACACTGATAACCTTCAGACTAGGAACCAGCAGATAATGCAAATAAGGTGAATTGGTTTTTGTTGGTTGAGCACAACTTCCAGTCCATTTGACAATTCGAACAGCTACCCAGCCTGCAAGAAATTCTGATCAAATGTTGAACCAACACCTTATATTAATTTCAGCCATCATATGGCCAGCTGTATGAACAAAATCGGGGCACAAGCAAAGCTAAGGACAATGATACACTTTCAGGGTAGGCAACTCATCCAAAAGTTTTTTTTTTCCCATGTTCATAGGGGTCAACACTTAAAGGAAAGAATTTGCTCCCTAGGGAGCAAATTCTTTCCTTTAAGAATTATCCGCTTCTTCCATGGGACAGAGGTTATAGAAAAGAGAACAGGAAGTTCCGAAAGTTGTCTCCCTTGAAAAATGGAGGATTTCCCATTCCCCTTAAAACGGACCTCCATGGCTGAGTGGATAAGAACGCTGACTCTTAATCATAAGGTCTTTCACCGCTGTGGGTTCGAGCCTGGCTCTGGTCATGTTTGGGACGCCAAGTTCTGCAATGAAAGGTAAGGTGGTTTTTCTCCTGATACACCAGTTTTTGCCCAGCTCAGATTAATGATTGGCGCAATATGAGTGAAATAATCTTGAAAGGGCCATAAATCCAAAAAAAAAAAAAAAAAATCCCCTTAAGTGAACTTTGCTCCTAACTCGATTATAGTCATACTTCATAATGAACATTCATTTCTTAACTATTTCAGTATGAGATTCAGAGACCTCAGCATGAAGCTCAACCTCATCCTATGTACACGGTAGGTACAATCTCTTCTATTTAACGCATTAATTCTCCACCATCTCCGACGTTTCGGATTTTTACAGGTTTTATCACGGAATTGTTCTTTCAAGCTATCACATATTTTTCAGTTTCATCTTTCCACCATATTGACTGTTGGCATAACAAAAACATTCAATCGCGGTGACAACGTTTGGCATAACAAAAACATGCAATATGGTGGAAAGATGAAATAGAAAAATATGTGATAGCTTGAAAGAACAATTCCGGATATAGGCTGTAAAAAGCCGAAACATCGGAGATGTTGGAGAATTAATGCGAAAAATAAATGTAATAAAACTGTTTGTGCGTCAAAGATCTTCTATTTAACCCTTACATCATTTGCTCAAGTCTGTGAAATGAACACCCCACCCCCTAAACCCCACTATATACAGAGAAAACTGGGGTTTACAGGGGTATATATTATTTTTCTTCTTTCCGCTCCAAGACACAGGTTGTTGGTACTCGTTAGAACCGCCTTAATGAAGCAGTTCTAACAAGCACCAACAACCTATGTTGTGCAGTATAAAAAAGGAAAATATCACAGATTTTCATACAAAAGTAGCCATTTTGGAAATGTAAAAAAATGCACTATGTCACATGGGTGTGTTAATGAGCCTACTATTGATTTGATGTAGCCAAACCCATTTCTGACTGTCCATCAGTCAATTACTTAGTATAACAAACAGTGTAGATCCTGATCAGATGGCTTCTTCTGAAATAAGAAAAATAGTGTATATCCCTGTTTTTGTTTGTTTGTTTTGGAGTTTTACGGCCCAGTCAACACAATTAAGGTCATTTTTTAGCCGGTCAGTTTACCTATCAACACTTTCCTGGGCAGGTTTATACGTAAGCAGTTAACCAGTACAGTGCACATTGTTTCGCCAGAAACTGACAACTGCCCTTCTTGAATCAGCGGAAGGGATATATCCCTGTAAACCCCATTCTAACGAGCACAGACAATCTATGTTTGAAGCCGAAATAGGAAAAATATCACAACTTTTACAAGAGAAACATCATTTGTACAGCTTTTAAAGAAAGCATTGCAGAACATGAGTATGTTTGCCTAATAAAAATAACAGTTTATACTCATCACAAAGGGGTTCTAATGAGTACCCACAATCTATGTTTTGAACAGAAATAAGAAAAATATATTTTTTATCTGAAAAGTTTCATTTTTGGTGGTAAAATTTTCAATATATTTGAATATTGACCACTGAAGACAATACAATGACTCATTATACTTAATGATCTAAACACAGTAGTGTCTATTTGTGCATCGAAAAACTTTTTATTTATTATGATATGTTTGCCAATGGAAAGCCATAGGAAGACTTCCAAAATCTCGGACATACCCTTCCCGGCATTTACACCCTTACTTTGTTTGGGTCGATGGGCATGGTGGGCGAAGCTTAATTACCAAGTAATGCTTAATATCCGCGGACGCCTGATTACACTCTTCTGGAGTCCATGTCTCTTGATCCGAACATTGATATTTGCCATTTGGTCTATAGATTAATGATTTTGGATTAACGCTTCGGTACTACGACCTAAACTACTTAGAACAGTTTGAAAATGTTTATTTTTAACTTGAAATGTAGTCATCACGAAAACATGCCTATATGATTTTGACCCCCTCGAACCCCATTTTTATATAGTAAAACCGGGATTTGCAGGAGTATATGTTATTAGCTCACCGTCACGTAGTGACGAAGTGAGCTTTTGGGATCACTTTTTGTCCGTCGTCCGTCGTCCGTGTGTGCGTGCGTCCGTCCGTCCGTAAACAATTTCTTCAAACGACATCTCCTCCTAAACCACTGTGCGGATTTTGACCAAACTTCACAGGAATGATCCTTAGGTGGTCCCCTTTCAAAGTTGTTCAAATGGTTCCGGTCCGTTGCACATATAGGTCACAGGAGCCAAAAATCGATTTTTTTCACTGAAAACTTAAAAAGTCTTTTTCTCTGAAACTGCAAGGCCCAGGTCTTTGATATTTGGTATGAAGCTTCATCTAGTGGACCCCTACCAAGATTGTTCAAATCATAGTGCTGGGGCCAAAAATGCCCCCGCCCCGGGGCCCTTTGGTTTTACATGGGCTTATATAGGGAAAATCTTTAAAAATCTTCTTCTCTGAAACTGCAAGGCCCAGGTCTTTGATATTTGGTTTGAAACTTCATCTGGTGGACCCCTACCAAGATTGTTCAAATTATTGTGCTGGGTCCAAAGATGCTCCTGCCCCGGGGCCCTTTGGTTTTAAATGGGCTTATATAGGCAAAATCTTTAAAAAATCTTCTTCTCTGAAACCGCAAGGCCCAGGTCTTTGATATTTGGTATGAAGCTTCATCTAGTGGACCCCTACCAAGATTGTTCAAATTATAGTGCTGGGGCCAAAAATGCCCCCGCCCCGGGGCCCTTTGGTTTTACATGGGCTTATATTGGCAAAATCTTTAAAAATCTTCTTCTCTGAAACCGCAAGACCCAGGTCTTTGATATTTGGTATAGAGATTCTTGGTGGACCCCTACCAAGATTGTTCCAATTATAAATTATAGTGCTGGGGCCAAAAAAGCCCCCGCTCCAGGGCCCTTTGGTTTTACATGGGCTTATATAGGGAAAATCTTTAAAAATCTTCTTCTCTGAAACTGCAAGGCCCAGGTCTTTGATATTTGGTATGAATCTTCATCTTATGGACCCCTACCAAGATTGTTCAAATTATAGTGCTGGGGCCAAAAATGCCCCCGCCCCAGGGCCCTTTGGTTTTACATAGGCTTATATAGGGAAAACCTTTAAAAATCTTCTTCACTGAAACCACAAGGCCAAGGTCTTTGATATTTGGTATGAAGCTTCATCTAGTGGACCCCTACCAAGATTGTTCAAATTATAGTGCTGGGGCCAAAAATGCCCCCGTCCCAGGGCCCCTTTGGTTTTACATGGGCTTATATTGGGAAAATCTTTAAAAAATCTTCTTCTCTGAAACTGCAGGGCCCAGGTCTTTGCTATTTGGTATGAAGCTTCATCTAGTGGACCCCTACTAAGACTGTTCAAATTATAGTGCTGGGGCCAAAAATGCCCCCACCCCAGGGCCCTTTGGTTTTACTTAGGCTTATATAGGGAAAATCTTTACAAATCTTCTTCTCTGAAACTGCAATGCCCAGGTCTTTGATATTTGGTATGAAGCTTCATCTCATGGACCTCTATCAAGATTGTTCAAATTATAGCCCTGGGGCCAAAAATGCCCCCGCTCCTGGGCCCTTTGGTTTTTCATTGACTTATATAGGGAATATCTTGAAAAATCTTCTACTCTGAAACCACAAGGCCTAGGTCTTTGACATTTGGTATGCAGCTTCAGCTAGTGGACCTCTACCAAGATTGTTCAAATTATAGCCCTTGGGCCACAAATGCCCCCGCCCCAGGGCCCTTTGGTTTTACATAGACTTATAATAGAGATAATCTTTGAAAATCTTCTTCTCTGAAACAACAAGGCCCAGGTCTTTGATATTTGGTGTGAAGCTTCATCTAGTGGACCTCTATCAAGATTGTTTAAATTATAGTCATGAGGCCAAAAATGCCACTGCCCCGGGGCCATTTGGTTTCACATAGGCTTATGTAAGGAATATCTTTAAAAAAATCTTCTTCTCTGAAACCACAAGGCCCAGGTCTTTGATATTTGTTGTGTAGCTTCATCTAGTGGACCTTTGCCAAGATTGTTCAAATAATAGCCTTTGTTGATATTTGGTATGAAGCTTCACCTTTTTAGACCTCCCTCAACATTATGCACATTATAACCCTGAGGTCAATAATGGCCCTCCCCGGGGCCCACTTGTCACTCTATGGATCAGGTGAGCGATCCAGGGCCATCATGGTCCTCTTGTTTTTCTTATTTCTGCTCATTAGAACCGCCTTGTCGAGGTGGTTCTAACGAGTATCCACATTCTATGTTTTGAGCAGACATAAGAGATCTATTGAAATTTTTCATCTGATAATTTTCATTTTCAGTGGTAAAATCTACATGTATAATGTATTTGTATAGGCGTGTTTTCGTATTGTAATCATTTTTATTTAGACCATTCTCAGCCGTTGCCACTGTACTAAGCTTGTAAATAAAATACTAGTTCCAAAATTGATTTTATATCATTTACAGCAAACTTAAAAGAAAAAACTTGAAATAGAAGGTATATAAGTGTGATTTTGTTTTAATTAGATGTGTTCCATAGTGTGTTTTTAACAACACAGATTTAATCATCCTTTTTGCTTTAGTATTTGTTTGAATTGAGGTTTAACGTCCCTGTCAACACTATTTAGGTCATTTTGGAGATGCTGCTTTCAGTTTTGTTGGACTTTTACTTGACATTGAGGTGAAATGACATCTAAAACCCTGTCACCCAATGAAACCAAAAGGCTAATATACATTGGACAGTCTGACTCACACCACTTTGCCTTGGCAGGCTTAGTCCTTCTAAGCTATTTACCAGTACTCTTGTGGTCAGTTTCAGCTCTATGTGGAAGCATCATGCAGCCCAATTTTTTTCTCCAAGCCCCAATGGGCGGGGGCAATTTTTCATGTTTATACTTTTCCTGTCTATGGCATTGCTTTCTCTGCTTCTTAGACATTTCATCATACTGCCCAATGTTACTTAGCATTCCACATGGGTTGCAGTATAACACAGGTTTCATAAACATCATGTTAAATATTCACAACACCAGTAGATGTTTATATGTGAGTGTTGCAGGGTTTTCTAATATTAACCTTCCAGTTGCTAATCATTTGTTTGTTTGTTTGATTTGAGGTTTAAGGTCCCCGTCAACACTGTAAAGGTCATTTTGGAGATGATGCTTCCAATTTTGTGGGCATTTTACCTGACACTGAGATGAAATGACATCTCAAGCCCTGCCACCTAATGAAACCAATAGGGTTTATAAGCATGGACGGACCGACTCGCACCGCTTTGCCTGGGCAGGCTTAGATCCTCTAAGCGGTTTACCAGTACCCGTGTGTGGATCGGTGTCAGCTCTGCGTGGAAGCATCATGCAGCCCATATATTTCTTCAAGCCCCGATTGGCGGGTGCCGGCAGTTGCTAATCATGCTTAGAGGACTTTTTTTCTTCAATCTTGTTTTCTTACTTTTCAAAGAAATTGTGGCTTGACATTACACGTGAGTTGTTTGCTTAGCGGACAAATCACATGAAATATAAAGCCTTTTTTTGGGTTGGGGTGGGGGGAGCTAAGATACATAAGTACTGTATTGATTCTACGTTTTGGGACAGGTAGGTCAAAGCAAACAGTGAAGACCCAGATCAGACTGCTCCTGAGGGAGCAGTCTGATCAGGGTCTGCACTGTTTGCCATTCTGTCTGCACCTTTTGGACTCCTTTCTGGATCGTTACACAAATTTAATCAACTTTTAGATGAATTACGGCGAGTCCTCAAGGTGTCGAATTTTTAGGGTAATATAAATACTCATCTGCTCAAGAATTTCTGTAGTGCTTTATGTGTTTATGTAGCAAAACAACTATTCTAAATATTTTTCTACTATAGTTTTCTTTTAACTCTTATCTTGCTGTTCACAACAACCCCTTTCTTTGGAAACAGTGTAGATCCAGATCAGATGGCTTCTGAAGAAGCCATCTGATCAGAATCTACACTGTTTGACGTTCAATTTATGAATTTGTAGGAATAAATTATATCAAGTAATCTGATTGGTTCAAAATCAGAAATGGGTGTGGCGAAACTGAATATTCAGCAAGAGAAGGGTTAAAATTTGCCAGAATTTCTCATCTGAAAGGTGAAAATGCTTATTCTGATATGCTTGCTCATGTAACAGGATGTCTGATTGGATAATGTCAAAATTTGCACTGGTATGTTCTGCCATATACTGTTGAAAACCTGACATCATCGAGTAACATCGCTTTTTGTTGGCAGACATTTGGTTTTATGCCCAGGAAAAATATGGCCCCCGCCCATAGGCGCTTGATGAAATATATGGGCTGCATGATGCTTCCATGCAGAGCTGAATCCGGCCCGCACACTAGTACTGGTAAACCGCTTAGAGGATCTAAGCCTGTCCAGGAACCGCGGTGCGAGGCGGACCGTCCCTGCTAATAAACCCTATTGGTTTCATTTGGCGACAGGACTTGAGGTGTCATTTCATCTCAATGTTGGGTAAAAGTCCCACAAAATTGGAAGCAACGTCTCCAAAATGACCTTTACAGTGTTGACGGGGACGTTAAACCTCAAATGAACAACATAAACAATAAATACTGTTTAAACCAACAACATAAACTGACCAGTTCAATATGACCTAAATAGTGTTGTCCGAGCTGTAAAACTCCTAACAAACTAGAGATATGAAATGTGCCATTATGTCACATGGCTGTGTTGTTTTTATGTAACATATTACAGTCAAATTTGTGTTAAACCTTCTGAAGTGATATCTTCCTTCCTTGAATATGGACACATCCATTCTATTAAGGGGAATGGGAACATCTTCAGGGGAGGCAACTCTGTAAAAGTATTTTTGTCTTCGATGTCAATAGGGGTGATCTCTTAAAGGAAAGAATTTGCTCCTGAGGAGCAAATTCTTTCCTTTAAGAGTAGACCCCTTTTTCAGTGAGACAGAGCTTATAGAAAAGGAAACAGGAAGTTTCAAAAGTTGTCTCCCTTTGAACAATGGCGGAAAAATATGCCAGGTGTTCCCATTCCCCTCAAATAGGTGTTTTAGTTAATATATAATCATTGACAGGATGACAGGCAGTGAATATCTGGATGTATGAGCCATCTCATTGGGATCTACACTGTTTGTACATGTATTTGTACCTGACTAGAGCAATAAAAGGGATATGTAAGCTTTATCAGGAAAGCAAAAAATGTGGTTGCATTCACCTTATTTGCATTATCTGCTGGTCCCTAGTCTGAAGGTTATCAGTGTTGGAAAGACAGGTAACCAGACCCCCCTGACCTTGAAAGGTCAGGGGGCTCTGGTTACCTGTTTTTCCAATATTGACAATGTGCAAGCTGGGAGCCAGCAAATAATGCAAATATGGTGAATAGGCAGCTGCTTGCTTTATGCAGGCTCACATAAAGAGATAAAAATGGCCTTCAGATACAGAGGATTGCTGAACAAAGGTGACATTTTAAAAGGGTTTTACTCTATATTGATCATAAGAGAAGCCTGGGCAGGGATCGAGGTTAGCTAAGAGCAGTCTGCAGGTGGGAAAAGAGGTAAATCAAAAAAAAATCACGAGGGTGACTAGCCTCATTGAGCTGGTCCTGATGAGTTGTTTCTTTGTATTGGAGTATAACCACCCAGTCAACACTGTCTAGGTCATTTTTAGCCTGTCATTTTACCTTTATCCACACTTTTCCTGGACAGGCTTGTACATAAGCGGTTAACCAGTACAGTGCACATTCTTTCCCCAGAAACTGACAACTGCCCTTCTTGAATCAGGGAGGGAATGACCATAGAAAAGATTACATGATCAATCTCCACGAAAGAATGTTGCCGACCCCCACAGTTATCAAACCCCCATCCTCCTGATCACTAGTCCAACACGCATCCAACTGAGCTACCAAGGCCTGCAGGTCCTGATGATAACCTCCATTTTAATTTTCTTTAGCAAAAATAAGACAAGTAACCTTTACCTTCGAAAATGTGACTATATAAAATGGTGTCGCTGGGGTGTTAACTTGTTAACCCACTTTGTACCCGAAACCCCAAAACAGGTACCTTGGTAAATAGTGTAGGCCCAGGGCCTGTTTGCGAAAACTTAAGCCATTTTCCAAATAAATTTTGAAGAAAACCCAACCTGACACCCCTTAATTTTGAAATGGACTCCTGCTATGTATAAGTAGGAAAATTCCATTTGGTAAAAAAGGGTTATCCTGATGTGTTTTTTTTCATATTTTGCAGGAAAAGCGTTAGAAACTATCAGACCAATGGCACATACAGACAGATAGTCAAATGCCAGATGCAAAAGTATTAAATACTTCATAGATTTAATGGAAAGTGTTTAATGGACATAATGAAGATTGAGAAGGACTTGATGAGTTTAATGGAGAGATCAAAGCATTAATGGAGAGAGTTTTAATGGACTTATGGAAAGTGTTTAATGGACATAATGAGAACTTAATGAGCTTAATGGAGAGATCAAAGCATTAATGGAGAGAGTTTAATGGACTTATGGAAAGTGATATGGACAGAATCCCTAGAGCTTCCATTTGCTATTTATAAACTGCCATATTTTGTTTAACATGTAATTATATGTGTTGTGATATGTGTAGGCTGCTTTAGAGAAAACACAAGCATGTTATAGAGGCCAGTGACGTGTAGTCTTAAGTGCACTATAACCTCTTTATAATATTGTTTCTTAGTGAGCTGGCTAATCAGAGCTGAAATGATGATCGATTATCAGTCCTGTCAATGTGATCGATGATTGACTACCCAGCAGGCACCTTTCGCAAGGGCAACATCAAATCAACGTCGGTGCAACGTCATGACGTTGCACCGACATTGATGTGACGTTGCATAATTGTCATGACATTGCATTGATGTTGATTTGACGTCACAATTACATCATGTACCTGCTGGGTAGTAATCACTGAAGATCTGTTCATAATTTTACCTTTCTGGCTTTGTCTCTTATCATATGTTCTACATGTTATACATTATCATTTGTATTAGGACAGACAGGCTTTAGCAAACAGTGTAGACCCAGATTAGATGCCACAGAATGCCGAGGCGGTTCTAATGAGTATGCACAATCTATGTTTTGAGCAGAAACAAGAAAAATATCACACTTTTTCATCTGAAAATTTTCATTTATCGGTGGTAAAATGTACAATGTATTTGTAGAAGCCCCCTTGCCTTGTAAACCAGGGGTCGCAGGATCGATCCCGGTTTTCTCCAGACTTTCAGATGAGTCTTTAAACCAAGGCCCCGTCTCTGTATGACCTAAGCTGTTGGTGAGACAGAAAACTTAAACACTCACCCACTCACAATGTATCACAAGGCATGTTTTTGTAATGTGTACCCCAGTCTGTGTTTCAATCAGATAAAGGAAAATATCACATATTTTTACAAAAAAAAAAAGCATTTTGACATTTTACAGTCACTGGTGGTGTTATACAACATGAATATGTTATTTTAACCCATTGGCTGCTAGTGGACTCTTCCATTGCTATATGTTGGACAAGTCTATCTGCCATATAAGGGGTGGTAGGCCTATTTTTTTTTGGTTTTTATTCTATTTTTGAAGGAAAATTCTGTTAGCAAATAGTACAAGGCCCTGACCAGATGCCGCATTCTGCGGCGTCTGATCTGGGTCTGCACTGTTTGCCAAGATACCCCTTTAGGGCTTTCCCTTATGCGTTAATGGGTTAATGCTGTAATAACCCATTGCATGCGGGAAACCCCTAAAGGGCTACCTTAACAAACAGTGCAGGCCCAGAAATAATAATCCTGACACCCCTAATATGACAAATGTATGTGTCCAACATATAGCAGTGGATGTTTCCACTAGTATATAATGGGATAAACAAAATTATAAAGAGGTTTGAGTGTGTGCTGAAGAGAAAGCTTTTTGAAAAAAAAAAAACAGTCAGACCTGATAGTAAAGGGCAAAACTGGAAAATGGCAGAATACTTGTCTAACTCATAAAAAGGATTAGGTAGGTCTGTTGCTGGGACTAAGAGTATAGATCTGGATCGAAGTTTTGTGTGGAATTATGTTATAGTTGAAAATTTGCTCTCTGAGCTGATCAGTATGTCATTTTGTTTGAATACTGTATTCGCTCTAATTACCGCACAGTGCCCTTAGTTTTTTCAAAATCATGTAAAAAAATCATGTTGAAAAATCTATCTAATTAGCGCACACTTGATACGAAAACAATAGCTTTCGAGATGATGCATACTGATCTTTATTGGGAGGGAAAAGGATACTTAAGCATTGCTCCTACTCTTGAAGGAATAATGGTGAGTTTTTTTATAGATTTACTGCGAGAGCTTCAAGGGGAGGTCACTGTTAAGTGTGCGCTTATGCATTTCCTTTTCAAAAATAGCTTTGGTGTGCGCTTATTGGAGCATGTGTGGTAATTAGGGCGAATACGGTAAATAAAATTGTTAATTAATTGTAAACTGTAAAGTATCATATAGTCAGCTGTAGTATTACTCCTTGATAATCAGAACTGGGCAATCAGGTTGCAAGTTGAATGTATATTCTCAGTATGTTGAGCACCCACTTGTTCCAAACATTTTGGCTTAACTAACCAGTTATTGGTCAAAATGTTAACTGTTCTATCAAGTACAACATCTTATACAGTTTTGTTTTTGCTAAAAAAATGTGAGTAGCTACTCACTTGCAAAAGCAAGAACTCCGTATTTATGTTGTACCCTTTGGATGCTTTAAGTTTTAACATAGCTTAACTAAAAGTTCTGCTAAATTTGAACAATTGGGCCCATGCAAATGTTAAAGTCCAGGGCCCAGTTGTTTAAAGCCTTGTTAGGTTAACGAGCTTGTTAGTGGTCAAAGCGTTGACTGTTCTAGAAATTGCAGTATCTAATATATGGGTAATTTTGCTGAAAAAAATGTAAGTAGCTTTTGCATTTGCCAAAGCTATTCACATTTTTTAACAAAAATATTAGTATATATGCCATATGAAATGATCAGAGTTAAACTATATATGTCAACTAACGACATCATTAGTTTGGAGCAACTGGCTCCTCATATATGCCTACCTGTTAAAAGATTGCCTGAGTGTGTAGTTGAGTTGTTTGTATCATAGAGTGCTTGGTGTAGCCGAGCTATTGAAGCCATCTACCAAAGATCTCTTGTGGTATTTGCTCAAAGTATTGGATCATAAACGCCTGCATGAGCAGACAGGATAGACCCAGATCACACTGCTCTTAAGAACTCAAGATTTAAGAAGAATTATTAGTTAACCCTTTTCACCGTATAGATCCGAACAGTCACATGTTCCAAAAGTGTGTATATCAAACTGAGACTCTTGTAACAGGCCAAAAGTGTGTATATCAAGATGAGACACTTGTGACAGGCCAAAAGTGTGTATATCAAGATGAGACACTTGTGACAGGCCAAAAGTGTGTATCTCAAGATGGGACACTTGTAACAGGCCAAAAGTGTGTATCTCGAGATGGGACACTTGTGACAGGCCAGAAGTGTGTATATCAAGATGGGACACTTGTGGCAGGCCATGTCTATATCAAGATAGGACACTTGTGACAGGCCAAAAGTGTGTGTATCTAGATGAGATATGTGACAGGCCAAAAGTGTGTAATACTATATCAAGAAGAGACACTTGTGACAGGCCAAAAGTGTCTATACCAAGATGGGACATTTGTGACAGGCCAAAACTGTGTGTATCTAGATGAGACTCTTGTAACAGGCCAAAAGTGTGTATATCAAGGTGAGACACTTGTAACAGGCGGTCTCCTCAAGATTACCCAGTTTTTTCTCCCTGTTAATGATTTTAACTCTCAACCCATTTTCACCAGAAACCGCCAAATGGGTAATTGGTAGCCACAGACAATGGAGGCCCAGATCGGACGCTGCAGAATGCGGCGTCTGATCAGGACCTACAGTGTTCATGAAAATTTAAGCTATTTTCTAAACAAAAATTCTAAAGAAAACATAACCTGACACCCCTTAATTATGAAATAGACCTTGGTATATATAAGGAGGAAGATTCCATTTGGTACAAAAAGGGGTTAAACCCCCTTTTAAAAGAATAGACACACCCTCATTTGAAGATGAAAGCATCCACTTCAGAAACTCAAGGGTGAAAGGATAATATTTTCCAAATTAAGGGGAGGGAACTCCTGCAAAAGTATTTTTGTCTCCCATGTCAAAAGGGGTCAACTCTTAAAGGAAAGAATTCGCTCCTTTCAGTGGGACAGGGCTTATAAATAGGGGAACAGGAAGTCCCGAAAGTTGTCTCCCATTAAAAAATGGCGGAAAAAATGCCAGGTATTCCCATTCCCCTTAAGGGCAACCATAGCACTCATTTGCAGTGTAATGGATCAGGGATTGAAATGCTTATCAACAATTTGAAATGTACTGCATAATTGGAAAAACATGAATTCCACGAGTAATATAAACTTAATGAAGTGTTCATGTATGATGTACATGAATTCCATGAGGATTTATATTTAAAATGGATTTGAGGTTTGTCATGAGAGGATGTTTTTTGACATGGGTCGGCAACGAAGGTTCAGATCAGTGTGCACATATGTCATATCAGCAATGCCTTATCAGGCTCTGCAAAAGCACAAGCTTATCTGTCATTGGTGATTAGAAAACCATGAAGATGTTTTCTCATGACATTCCATGATTTCCATGAAGATGTACACACGAATTCCATGACACCAATTGTTTTTTGTTTGAATTGATGTTTTATATCCCCTTCAACACTATTTAGGTCATTTTGGAGATGCTGCTTCCATTTTGTGAGGCTTTACATTGAGATGAAACAAATCAAAAGACCTAGGGTTTATATGTAGTGATGGTTTGACTCGTACTACTTTGCCTGGACAGGCTCAGATCCAGTACTCATGTGTGGTCGGTTTCAGCTCTGCAGAATATATTTCCCCAGCCCGGATGGGAGGGAGCCCAATTGGACCAATGTATATATGAAGATGTTAATGTATCAGGAATTAATTTTATCAGGTCAATGTACAATACATATGAATTCCATGAAAAGGTTTATTTATGTAAAGCATATAAAGAGAGGGGATCAATGATTAATGTAAAGTATCCTTGCATTCTATAAAAGAGTTAAATGGATAAGATACAGAGGATCCACGTTATAACGACATTCGTTATTACGGCAAAACTCGTTTTAAGGACAATTTCAATGGAATGAATTCTTAGCTCAAGATTTAGCCTCGATTCCGAGCGGCTTGGGCTTCCCTCGGGTTGGAAATGTCCCAATCGAATCCATAGTCATGAAAGATTCTTGTAATTTAATACTCCGAGAAACAAATGTGATAGACATTTGTTAGAATCCCCTCATTGAGGTGATCCTAACAAATGTCTATAACATTGGTTTCTTGGAGTAATGCTGTGGAAAAGACCTTTTATAACCTATCATAATCCTAACTGGGATTCTTTATAACGGCAAATTCATTATTACAGCAAATTCTTTATAATGGCACAATAAAAGAGAACAAATACTGTCGTTATAATGCGGGTCCTCTATATAAATTCCATGAAGAAGTCAACTAAATTCTGTGATCGAGACGGTTCCTATTTAGTTCAGATCTAGGCCCAGTCAAAATGTTCAAAGCAGAATTTGCTTCACAAACTCATTAGGGGTCCAAATGTTAGCTAGTACAGTGGTATTTTGCTGATTTTTTGCTGAAAAAAATGTGAATCAAAGCGGATATGTGGCTTGGTTGTTCCAGTTTCTGCACTGTTTTGTATTAAACCACATGATTTGGCTTTTGTTGAAATCCACATAATTTGACTTCTGTAGAAATTCACATAATTTGGCTTTTGTAGAAATCCACATAATTTTGCTTCTGTAGAAATCCACAGCCATCAATCAGGTTAACAAGTCCATGAAAGGAACACCCCTCTTAACCCACTTTAAACAGAGAAAAATGGGGTTTACAGGAGTTTGGCTTTTGTAGAAATCTACATGATTTGGCGTCTGTAGAAATTCACTTGATTTGGCTTCTGTAGAAATCCACATGATTTGGCTTTTGTAGAAATCCACATGATATGGCTTTTATAGAAATCCACATGATTTGGCTTTTGTAGAAATCCACATGATTTGGCTTTTGTAGAAATCCACATGATTTGGCTTTTGTAGAAATCCACATTTTTGGCTTTTGTTGAAATTCATGTGCTGTTTTTGAACATATTAACACAATTTCGCTTTTGTTGAAATTCATTTGTGTTGTGTTTGTAGATATCCATGTGATATGTGGATATCCATGTGAAAGGTGATCACATTGTTTATATACAAGGATGTGTTCAATAGAAGTAAATGTAGTTTATCATAGACAAATTATTGTTTCCAATCTTTTTGTATAAGGTTTCTATGCATTTATTTTGATACCAATGTATATACATGAAAGACATATCATAATATTATCAAAAAATTTTTGTTCGTATCCTGTATAACTGTAAAATACTCATTGAAATCATGACAAGTGCATTTTGGGATTGTTAGCATTGTTACTATAAATAGATAATATGTATATATTTGTTATGTAGTTTATTACAAGTTTAATAGAAGTTATTTATTAAACATATGAGATTAAAATGTTCAAAAGTATATACATGTAATACATGAATTAGACTGTGCTTAGGGAATGTTTATTGTGATGTATAGTAAAACTTTAACCCTTGTCCTGCTGAATATTTTAATCTGCCACACCCACTACCAATTATCAACCAATCAGATTACTTGATGCAAATAGTTGCAACAAATTCCCAATCTGAATGCCAAACAGTTTAGATCCTGATCAGATGGCTTCTTCAGAAGCCATCTGATCAGGATCTACACTGTTTGCAAAGATAGGGTTTGTCGGGTTCAGCAGGATAAGGGTTATTACACTGCAACCTCATTATAACACTGTTAGTTATAACATGGTTATGGGTATAACACAGTTTCAAGATGGATCCCAAATACATATAGATTATATAGAAAAATGACCATAAATTGTCATTTTTCTATATAATCTATACAATTTTGTTTGGATATAACACAGTTGTTTAACTAACACAGTGTTATAAAGAGGTTGTGGTGTAGCTCGAACACTTTTGAGACCATTAATCCATTTTATACTAGTGGACTCAGACACTCTTCCATTGCTATATGTTGGACAAGTCCATTTGTGATATAAGGGATGTCAGGCCTATTTGCACTGTTTGCTTAGGCCTGTCTGTCCCAATACTTAGGATCATTATGGTAGTTTGCTTACTACAAGGGGTTTGATGGTCTTCACTGTTCCTTTATGCCACGATAAGCATTCCCTTTTAAACCCTTATCCTGCTGAATAAATCAATTTGGTATCTCCAATTTCTGACTATCCACCAATCAAACTTCTTGATCACACATCAAATTACAATGTATTTGTTCAGTTCACAAACTGCCTGACAAACAGTGTAGATCCTGATCAGATGGCTTTCGAAGAAGCCATCTGATCAGGCTCTACACTGTTTGCAAAAGAAGGGGTTGTCATGTTCAGCAGGATGAGGGCTAACACTTAAAGCACCAAGCAGAGTTTGAAGCATATAGCATTATAGTTTGTTTTTATTTTAAGAGCAAAGGGGGGCTTGGTATTTCATGTGAATCATCTGCCAAGCCTACTTTGATCTGCAAAATAAGAACTTTCATGGAAATACTGTCTGCTTCGCATTAAGATAACACACTCGTGCATCATAGTTCATTTTTTATCACCTCACGAAAATGGCTACTTTTTATCTTAATTCTTATCATCTTAACTCTTATCATGCTGTTCACGACAACCCCTATCTTTGGAAACAGTGTAGATCCAGATCAGATGGCTTCTGAAGAAGAAATCTGATCAGGATCTACACTGTTTGACATTCAATTTATGAATTTGTTGGAAAAAAATTATGTCAAGTAATCTGATTGGTTCAAAGTCCAAAATGGGTGTGGCTAAACTGAATATTCAGCAGGATAAGGGTTAATGTTAAGTTTATGATACAACCAACTAACTTGCAGCTTAGCATTATGACATCTTTTGTCAGTTCAATAAAGTGCAAATACATGTATATCAGAACACAGTGACACACTGAACAAAGACTTTGCATCGCAAGTGACATGTTTGTCAAAGTACAAATATTCCATATTTTGTACCTTGTATACCATTAAATTTCTGCTGCACGCAGAAAGTGGGGGCGGAGCTTAGCAATTGTCAAAAAATCTACACCAGTCCAATCCCACCTTCTTCAGATATGCGCTGGATATTCAAATACACCAGAACCTCATTATAACACAGTTGGTTATAACATGGTTCTGTATATAACATGGTTTCAAGAGGTATTCCAAAAATGTATAGATTATATAGAAAAATGACCATAAATGGTCATTTTTCTATATAATCTATACATTTTTGTTTGGATATAACATGGTTGTTTAACTAACTAGGTTTCCACTTTAGACCCCATTAATAGTGTTATAAAGAGGTTGTGGTGTATATTATCAACATTACATCAGCTGTCTGAAAGTTTCAGCTAATAAACTGAGAAGGACTAGCTATGCAGTTGTTTGGCCCACATTGTCTGCAGTCATTTCTAAAACCTCTTCAGAAGGACATATGATAGAAAGTTCAACATGGTGTGACAAAGCTCTCTGTCTTTCTTTGATTTTCATTGCAAACAGCATCAAGCTTGCCACAGGGAGAAGTCTTATTGCTAAACTGCTGTTTGCTTCGTTGTAAGTGGAGATTGGTAAAAAAAAAAAAAAATTGCTGCATCCAATAATATAATGTTATTAATCAAGTAATTTTGTATTGACCCAGGCCTCGGGCCAATGCAGCTGACCAAGGACCTGTAAATGGGTCAATAAGAAATTACTTGATTAATGACAATTTTATTAATTGTCACAATTAAGAAGCATGATTATTGATTTTTTACCTCACTTGACGTCAGTTAATATTGGTTGACCTTGTGTTAATATGGAATACCTCCAATCAATACAGGATAGTCAATTTATAAATATAGCTTACTGACTGGTCAATAATTAAAATATGTAGTTTTCTTTTACCTTTTAGTGCAGTATTAAGCAATGTTTTGTAGACAATACAAAAACGATAAGATTAGAATGAAAACATGATAGCATATAAAAAGGTACATGTATTACTTGCATTTTTCTTTTACTTTCTTTTCATGTACAGGGTAGATGAGCAGGGTTGCTCAAAGTTTTTATCCAATACATTATATTGCTTTAGTTTTATAAGACATCCGGGTGATGCCATTGTTGCTGAGACAAGCATAAAGTGTTTTTAGCTTGTTTGGAAATTATGACAGTTCATCACATGGACAAGTCCGTGAAATGAATACACCCCCTAAATCCCTCTGTATATAGCGAAAATTGGGGTTTATGGGAGTATACATTATTTTTCTTATTTCTGCTTCAAGACATTGGTTGTGGGTACTCGTTAGAAACGCCTCAATGAGGCGGTTCTAACGAGCACCCATAACCAATGTTTGCAGTATAAATAAGAAAAAATACAGATTTTCATCAGAAAAGTACGGTAGACATTTTGGAGATGTGAAAAATGCACTATGTCGCATGGGTGTGTGCAAAGAAAAATTTAACTCTGGCATTCATCCCTGTACACTAAAACAGATATATTTTAAAACAGTGTAGATCCAAAGGAGTCAGCTCATAATGAGTCATCTCATCTGGATCTACACTATTTGCCATTCTCATTACGATAACATGTCCATGTGACACAGTGTGTTCTTTTAGATCTCCAAAGCGGTTAATTTTCTGAGGAAAATTTATAATATTTTTCCTATTTCTACTCAAAGTTGTGAATGCTTGTTAGAACCATCTCATTGAGGTGGTTTTGAAGAGTACTCTCAGCCTATGTCTTTGAGCTAAAGTAAGAAAAATAATGTATACCCCTGTAAAACGCAGTTTTCTCTTCATGTACAGTCCAACCTGTATTAAGCAAGCACCAGAGGGATAACCAAAATATGCTTCCTTAAGACAGGTGCTTGCTTAATTCAGGTGAATTGTAATGTATTTGCCTTCTTTGGGAACTAAAAGCATGATTGCTTAAGACAGGTTGCTTGCTTAATAGAGATGGCCACTAAGACAGGTTTTTACTGTATATTTACTGGAGTTTTACATGAGTGTTCATCACAATGGACTTGTTAATGACCAATGTGTTAATCATTTTGATTAAAACCCCTATTTACAACAAACGGGGTAAGTATGTATATGTTTTACTGCAGGGTAATACCGTAATGATCCTAAGTATTGGGACAGATAGGCCGACCCAAACAGTGCAGACCCAGATCAGACTGTCCTGCAGGAGCATTCTGATCTGGGTCTACACTGTTTAACATTCTGTCTGTACCGTTTGGACTCCTTGCTTGATCATGTAACAAATTTGTCAGAAATTTAAGAGAACTACAGCAAGTCCTTAAGGTGTCCGAATTTTAGGGGTTTTACGGTAGGTGCAAACGAAGAGTAGTGACATCCATGTAATGCCCTCATGGCTCAGTGTGTTACTTCCCAGTAGACACATGTCGCTAGGGCAACGTCAAATGAACGTCGGTGCAATGTCACGATGTTGCACCCACCTAGATCTGACGTAGCACAAAATTCATGACGTTGTACCGGCGTTGATGTGACGTCACAATTACGTCATGTGCCTGCTGGAATATGCAAATGCCCAGTTAAGAACACTTTATGCATGAAACAGCTAATTTTATGTTCTTTTCTGTTGAAGTATTGTTGTGTTATGTTGTGTTTCGTTGTTAACCCTTGTCCTGCTGAATATTCATATATGCCACACCACTACGGGCCTCCGTGGCCTAGTGGATAAGAGCGCTGACTCTTAGCCATTAGGTCTCTCACCGCCGTAGGTTCGAGCCTCGCTCGGGCCACGTGTGAGACACCAAGTTCTGCAACGGAAGGTCAGGTAGTTTTTCTCCGGGTACTCCGGTTTTCGCCCACCTCTGATTAACGATCGGCTCGATATGAGTGAAATAATCTTGAAAGGGCCGTAAAACCCAAACCAAAAAAAAAAAAAAAAATGCCACACCACTACCGATTATCAACCAATCAGATTACCTGTAGCAAATTATTAAAACAAATTCACAATCTGAATGACAAACAATGTAGATCCAGATCAGACGGCTTCTGAAGAAGCCATCTGATCAGGATCTACATTGTTTCAAAGAAAAGGCATATCCAGGCTCAGCAGAACAAGGGTTAATGTTTAGCTATTATTGCTCTAATGTCAGTATACACCACATCTGCCTTGTATCACCAAAACAAGAACCCTCAAAGGGGAACTGATACACATTCAGGGGAGGCAACTTTTCAAAAATATTTGGTCTCCTTTAACAATAGGGGTCTTTTCTTAACCCTTTATGTACCAGAAACCCCCAAACGGGTAATTGGCAAACAGTGCAGACCCAGATCAGATGCTGCAGAATGCGGCATCTGATCAGGGCCTTCACTGTTTGCAGAAAGCTTAGTCATTTTCCAAGTAAATTTTGAAGACATATACCCCTTAATTTTGGAATGGACTCCTGGTATATATAAAGGGTTAGAAGCAATATTTTTGTCTGCATAACTAACAAAGAATTTGTGCCTATCGAATATATGGGTCTTCTCTGAAAAGAATGTGGGGCTACTAGGCCTAGTGGGTAACTTCTGTTTGTTTGAATAGAGGTTTGACATCCCCATTAACACTATTTAGGTCATTTTGGAGACGATGCTTCCAATTTTCTGGGACTTTTACCCGACATTGAGATGAAATGAGAAACCAAAAGGGTTTATACATGTATATAGGAATGGTCCAGTTCGCACCACTTTGCCTGGGCAGGCATAGACCCTCTAAGCGGCTTACCTGTACTCTTGTGTGGTCAGTTTCAGCTCTGCGTTGAAGCATCAAGCAGTCCAATGTATTTCTCCAAGCCCTGATGGCACTTTTGAACAGTCACAAAGATGGTCTAACCTGTACTTATCTATTGGCCAATGTCATTGTGTAACCTTGCTATCTTGAATAGTATTATAAAGAGATGTTTGCTGTAATATGCAACCTCTAAATAAGTTTCTGTCTGGCCATCACGATATCAAGTCCGTGAAAGAACACCCCCTAAACCCCACTTTATATACAGAAAACTGGGGTTTAAGGGGGTATACATTATTTTTCTTATTTTTGCTCCAATACATAGGTTGTGGGTACTCGTTAGAACAGCCACAATGAGGCGGTTCTAACGAGCACCCACAAACCATGTTTGGAGTAAAAATAAGAAAAATATCACAGATTTTCATCAGAAAAATAGTCATTTTGAAGATGTGAAGAATGCATAATTTCGCACGGGTGTGTTATCATAATGGCTCTTTAGTACATGTATTAACCTTGACCTGCTGAATATTTAAATATGCCACACCCACCACTGATTATCAACCAATCAGATTTCTTGATGCATATCATTGCAACAAATTCATAAACTGAATGACAAACAATGAAGATCCTGATCAGATGGCTTCTTCAGAAGCCATCTGATCTGGATCTACATTGTTTGAAAGCTAAGACATATCCGGATTCAGCAGGACTAGGGTTAAGATTATCCTGCCTGTAGAAAAACAATTAAGACCCCATATCTTGGAGGTGTTATCTGACCAGTGTTTGCAGGGTTTACCAGTCAACCAGCCCCAGTGTTTCAGGGTTTGCCAGTCAACCAGCCCCTTTTTAACGCTCTGCATGCTGGGTATTTTTTCATAGCAGACGACGGTTTGAAATATTTTTCTAATTTTCCCAGAAAACAGGATTTTTCATCTCATGCAAATTGTCTCCTATGGAGACAATTTGCATAAGATGTAAAGTCCTGTTTTCTGGGAAAAATAAGAAAAAATATCAACAATTTGTGGTACTCATTATCTTTTGTTCAAGTTTTGGAAATTACAGTGCATCTAGATTAGAGTCTTTGCTTTTCACTGGTGGTTCATAGTCTACTTTTCTATTACGAAAACACGCCTATACATATACATTGTAAATTTACCGACGAAAAATGAAAATTTTCAGAAGAAATATTTCTATATTTTTCTTATTTCTGCTCGAAACATAGATTGTGGGTACTCGTTAGAACAAAACATAGATTGTGGGTACTCGTTAGAACCGCCTATTCGAGGCGGTTCTAACTAGTACCCACAATCGATATTTTAGAGCACAGAAATAAGACAAAATAAGGTTAGTTTTACTTCATAAAAGCAGGGTTCGAGGGGGTTAATGTTATATAGGCGTGTGATGGTTTACTTTTATATGGCTCTTTACAGATCTATGGAATATCAAAAGTTATTGAGTATTCTTTTTTTTCTGCCAGGATTACATTTATAGTTTATATGTACTGCATTTTATAAAGTATGTGCATTTCTTTGTTCCATTTTTTTTTTATAAAATGGTATATATTTTTATATTAAACTACTCATGTTTTATATGCCTACATTCCTCAAATAAGAAATAAAACAAAAGTGTAACATTAAAGAGTGTGCTATGTTTTTTTTTTACAAACCCCGTGCTGCCTTTTCTTCTCCTTATTTGCATTATCTGCTGGTTCCTAGTATGAAGTTTATCAGTGTTGGAAAAACAGGTAACCAGACCCCCCTGACCTTGAAAGGTCAGGGGGGTCTGGTTGCCTGTTTTTCCAATATTGACAATGTGCAAACTGGGAGCCAGCAAATAATGCAAATATGGTGCTATTCTCCATATTTGCATTATTATACCCCCGGCATATGCAGTATGCCATGGGGGTATATAGTTTTCTTATTTTCTCTGTGTGTGTGTGTGTGTGTTTGTGTGTGTGTGTGTGTGTGTTAACATTTTCGTGTCCGCTCCATAACTTTTGAACCGCTTGTCATATTTTCATGAAACTTCACAGAAATGTTAAACACCATGAGACGACCTGCAGATCATATGAACCGTAACTCTTGCTTTTCTACTTTCAGAGTTATTGCCCTTTGTATGTTTTAACTTGCATTTTCTTGTCCGCTCCATAACTTTTCAACCGCTTGATATATTTTCATGAAACTTCACATAAATATTAAACACCATGAGACGACGTACAGAACACATGAACCGTAACTCTTGCTTTTCTACTTTCAGAGTTATTGCCCTTTGTATGTTTTAACTTGCATTTTGGTGTCTGCTCCATAACTTTTCAACCGCTTGATATATTTTCATGAAACTTCACATAAATGTTAAACCCCATGAGACGACGTGCAGAACACATGAACTGTTACTCTTGCTTTTCTACTTTCAGAGTTATTGCCCTTTGTATGTTTTAACTTGCATTTTCGTGTCCGCTCCATAACTTTTGAACCGCTTGACATATTTTCATGAAACTTCACATAAATGTTAAACACCATGAGACGACGTGCAGAACACATGAACCGTAACACTTGCTTTTCTACCTTTAGAGTTATTGCCCTTTGTATGTTTTAACTTGCATTTTCGTGTCCGCTCCATAACTTTTGAACCGCTTGACATATTTTCATGAAACTTCACATAAATGTTAAACACTGAGACAACGTGCAGAACACATGAACCGTAACTCTTGCTTTTCTACTTTCAGTGCCCTTTGTATGTTTTAACTTGCATTTTCGTGTCCGCTCCATAACTTTTGAACCGCTTGACATATTTTCATGAAACTTCACATTAATGTTAAACACCATGAGACGATGTGCAGAACACATGAACCGTAACTCTTGCTTTCCTACTTTCAGAGTTGTTGCCCTTTGTATGTTTTAACTTGCATTTTCTTGTCCGCTCCATAACTTTTCAACCGCTTGATATATGTTCATGAAACTTCACATAAATATTAAACACCATGAGACGACGTACAGAACACATGAACCGTAACTCTTGCTTTTCTACTTTCAGAGTTATTGCCCTTTGTATGTTTTAACTTGCATTTTGGTGTCTGCTCCATAACTTTTCAACCGCTTGATATATTTTCATGAAACTTCACATAAATGTTAAACCCCATGAGACGACGTGCAGAACACATGAACTGTTACTCTTGCTTTTCTACTTTCAGAGTTATTGCCCTTTGTATGTTTTAACTTGCATTTTCGTGTCCGCTCCATAACTTTTGAACCGCTTGACATATTTTCATGAAACTTCACATAAATGTTAAACACCATGAGACGACGTGCAGAACACATGAACCGTAACACTTGCTTTTCTACCTTTAGAGTTATTGCCCTTTGTATGTTTTAACTTGCATTTTCGTGTCCGCTCCATAACTTTTGAACCGCTTGACATATTTTCATGAAACTTCACATAAATGTTAAACACTGAGACAACGTGCAGAACACATGAACCGTAACTCTTGCTTTTCTACTTTCAGTGCCCTTTGTATGTTTTAACTTGCATTTTCGTGTCCGCTCCATAACTTTTGAACCGCTTGACATATTTTCATGAAACTTCACATTAATGTTAAACACCATGAGACGATGTGCAGAACACATGAACCGTAACTCTTGCTTTCCTACTTTCAGAGTTGTTGCCCTTTGTATGTTTTAACTTGCATTTTCTTGTCCGCTCCATAACTTTTCAACCGCTTGATATATGTTCATGAAACTTCACATAAATATTAAACACCATGAGACGACGTACAGAACACATGAACCGTAACTCTTGCTTTTCTACTTTCAGAGTTATTGCCCTTTGTATGTTTTAACTTGCATTTTGGTGTCTGCTCCATAACTTTTCAACCGCTTGATATATTTTCATGAAACTTCACATAAATGTTAAACCCCATGAGACGACGTGCAGAACACATGAACTGTTACTCTTGCTTTTCTACTTTCAGAGTTATTGCCCTTTGTATGTTTTAACTTGCATTTTCGTGTCCGCTCCATAACTTTTGAACCGCTTGACATATTTTCATGAAACTTCACATAAATGTTAAACACCATGAGACGACGTGCAGAACACATGAACCGTAACACTTGCTTATCTACCTTTAGAGTTATTGCCCTTTGTATGTTTTAACTTGCATTTTCGTGTCCGCTCCATAACTTTTGAACCGCTTGACATATTTTCATGAAACTTCACATAAATGTTAAACACTGAGACAACGTGCAGAACACATGAACCGTAACTCTTGCTTTTCTACTTTCAGTGCCCTTTGTATGTTTTAACTTGCATTTTCGTGTCCGCTCCATAACTTTTGAACCGCTTGACATATTTTCATGAAACTTCACATTAATGTTAAACACCATGAGACGATGTGCAGAACACATGAACCGTAACTCTTGCTTTCCTACTTTCAGAGTTATTGCCCTTTGTATGTTTTAACTTGCATTTTCTTGTCCGCTCCATAACTTTTCAACCGCTTGATATATTTTCATGAAACTTCACATAAATATTAAACACCATGAGACGACGTACAGAACACATGAACCGTAACTCTTGCTTTTCTACTTTCAGAGTTATTGCCCTTTGTATGTTTTAACTTGCATTTTGGTGTCTGCTCCATAACTTTTCAACCGCTTGATATATTTTCATGAAACTTCACATAAATGTTAAACCCCATAAGACGACGTGCAGAACACATGAACTGTTACTCTTGCTTTTCTACTTTCAGAGTTATTGCCCTTTGTATGTTTTAACTTGCATTTTCGTGTCCGCTCCATAACTTTTGAACCGCTTGACATATTTTCATGAAACTTCACATAAATGTTAAACACCATGAGACGACATGCAGAACACATGAACCGTAACACTTGCTTTTCTACCTTTAGAGTTATTGCCCTTTGTATGTTTTAACTTGCATTTTTGTGTCCGCTCCATAACTTTTGAACCGCTTGACATATTTTCATGAAACTTCACATAAATGTTAAACACTGAGACAACGTGCAGAACACATGAACCGTAACTCTTGCTTTTCTACTTTCAGTGCCCTTTGTATGTTTTAACTTGCATTTTCGTGTCCGCTCCATAACTTTTGAACCGCTTGACATATTTTCATGAAACTTCACATTAATGTTAAACACCATGAGACGATGTGCAGAACACATGAACCGTAACTCTTGCTTTCCTACTTTCAGAGTTATTGCCCTTTGAATATTACGAGTTTTACCATACACTTGTGTCCGCTCTGTAACTTTAAAACCGTTTGAGATAATATCATGAAACTTCAAACAAATGTAAAGCAAGATAATAGGATGGGCAGAACACAAGAACCATAACTCTTGTTTGCATACATTACAAATTATTTCCCTTTGAAGATTGTAAATTATGTGTCTGCTAACATCTTCGTGTCTTCTCCATTACTTTTTAACCGCTTGACATATTTTCATGAAACTCCACACGAATGTTGAACACCATGAGACGACGTGCAGAATTCATGAACCATAACTCTTGCTTACCTACTTTCAGAGTTATTGCCCTTTGAATCTTGAAAATGGCCTTTCTATGGAATATGGCCTGTATATGCAAAGAAGCTTTTGACATTGCTATTTTCAGCTGAGGTGATGGCACTGGCCGGGGGTATACGTGCCCCACTGGGCACTTTTGTCTAGTTTGCTGGCTCCCAGCTTGCAACTGTGCTGATGGCCTGGATTCGTCATGCTGTTAACAAGACAAGTTTGTGTAATGAACACCCCTCTAAACCACTCTTTACATACAGAAAAGTGGGGTTCATGGTGGTATTCATTATCCTCCTTAGTTTTGCACAAATACATAGATTGTGGGTACATGTACTCATTAGAACTGCCTTACTGAGGTGGTTTTAACGAGCACCTGCAATTTTAAGATTACGGGTACTCATGATCTGAAGTAGAGGATCTTACATGAGTGCCCATGTATTATTGAATTTATTAAACAAGTTGAGGAAAAGGGATAAAATGCGAGGCTCCTAACTCATCAGTGCAACATCTGCGTGAACACAAATAATCAAAGAACCACAGAGGTGAGACAATGGTGAGCTAACCAACTAACATCTCTTCACTACCAGCTGTCGAAATTTATTTATAAAACAGTGGTAACAGGTTATCAAACCACCGATCTATGTCTGGTGGATCCCAAAATTGTTCTTCTACAGGTTTGGCCTAAAAACTTGTGAAAAATCACCCAGATCTTTGCAATAACACCATTTTCCATCGCCCAAACAAAGGTTTTTTTTCCAATTTCCGGAAATGGACGGTGCGGCTTACTCATTTGCCAGCTGATGGGAATTTCCAATATTGCATCATCATGTAAACATTGGATCAACATGTGCTGTAAGCTTTTGAACATTCTGACATTATCTCTGTATTTTTCATGTGTTTTTGTGAACCACACCTCGCAACAAGGTAGAGGCATAACTTGGAGGTGTAGACAGACAGGTATAAACATGGCTAGTATTATAGAATTTCCATGTGGCTCCTGCAAGGAAGAAGTTTCAGACAGCCATTCAGCTGTCCAATGTGACTCATGCATGCAATGGTTTCATGCCCACTGTCAGGATATTTCCTCCCAACAGTACGCCGTCTATGCCAGTCTTGAAAGCTTCTCCTGGCTGTGTCTGAACTGCGGTTCTCCCAATTACAGCCATGGGCACGTCGAGTCGCTCTCATCCTTGCCCGTCTCAAATCCTTTCTCTGTTTTGGATTCTTCAGACATACCTGATGATTCTATATACTCCAAAACCACCATTGAAGATGAAACGCGCTCTCCAAGTCCTGGAAGTTTTCAGTTTAGCCCGTCAGTGAATGAAGGTCATGTACCAGATACCCCACCCCTCACATCCACACCCATAAAAGTAACTGAGCAGAGAAACAACTCGAGTGTCAATCAGTTTAGTAAACTGAAAGTCATTTGCATAAACTGCCAGTCTATCCAGAGTACAGAGAAACGTGCTAGGTTCTATGCCTTTTTAGACCTCCATAAGCCTGATATTGTGATAGGCACAGAATCATGGCTGCACAAAGAGATCCCTGATTGTGAAGTCTTCCCGGCATCCCTTGGCTACAACCCACCAATTAGAAAAGACAGACCCGGCGACACTAAAGGTGGTGGCGTCTTTATTCTGGTAAGTCAGAAGCTTGTGGTATCAGAGCAACCACAGCTTTCCACGAATTGCGAGATTGTATGGGCAAAGGTGCAAGTGGTCGGAGCTAAGCCGCTTCTTATTGCTGCATACTATCGTCCTTCAGATCATGACCAGGTAAGTGCTGAGGAATTAAATAAGTCCCTATCACTTGTTGACCCCTCCAAGCAACATGTCTGGGTTATGGGAGACTTTAACTATCCCAAGTTGGACTGGGAGGATAACCAACCAATTCTCAAACAAGACTGCCCGAACCAGGAAGCTTACCTAGATTTTGTGTCCACCATAGACGATAACTGCCTCACCCAGATGGTATGTGAACCTACTCGGGAAGGTAACATCTTGGATCTATTCCTGACAAACAGCCCAACACTGGTAGACTCTATCAGTGTTGTCCCAGGTATCGCTGACCACTTGGCTGTGATGGCAGCTGTCAGACTTCGGCCAACAATACGAAAGGTAAAACCCAGAACTGTGCCTTTGTATTCCAAAGCAGATTGGGACAGTATGAGGCAGGGCATGCAGGGGTTCCAGTCAACATTTCTGGCCACCTGTGAAGGGAAGTCAACAGAACAGCTATGGCAGGAGTTTAAGGTAGAGACAGAAACCCTTATTGGCAGGTATGTACCCACCAAAACATTAAGGGGCAGAAAGAATCTACCTTGGGTCACTCAGGAGATAAGGAGAAAGATGAATCGCCGAGACCATCTATACCAGGTCCAGAAATCATCAGGTAAGGAGACAGACCGCCAGCTTTTCAAACAAGCTAAATATGAAGCAGATTGTATGACCAAAACATCATACAACTCTTACCTCAACAGCCTGGTTGGCATCACTGATGAGTCTCGAGACACAGATGGCCCCGGCCCAAATACCAAAAAGCTCTTCTCCTTCCTCAAAAACTGTAGGCAGGATTCACAAGGCAGCTCACCCCTCAAAAAGGATGATCAGTTGCACACCGAAAATGCTCAAAAGGCCAATATCCTTAACTGCCAGTTTCGATCGGTGTTCACTCCAAAGTCCCCCCTAACGCTTAAACAGCTATGCCAGCAGAAAGTCCGAGACCTCCAAGAATCAGGTCACCTTACCCCAGAAAATGTACCCCCTGATGCCAGAAACAAGTATAAAAACATGACCGACATTGACATTTCAGTGAATGGTATCCTGAAATTACTGCAAGGCCTAAACCCAGACAAAGCCCCAGGACCTGACTGCATCAAACCCCTATTCCTTAAGAAGCTCAGTCGTGAGGTCGCTCCCATCTTACAGGTTATATTCTCTAGGTCCCTACAGGAAGGTTCCCTGCCCTCTGATTGGTTGAAGGCAAATGTTTCGCCTATCTTCAAAAAGGGAGATAAAACATGCCCGGCCAACTATAGGCCTATCTCCCTTACATGCATCCTATGTAAGTTACTTGAGCACATAGTGACCTCAAATTTAGTGAAGCATCTGGATCAACACAATATCCTCTATGACCTCCAGCATGGCTTCCGTGCCATGAGGTCATGCGAAACTCAACTCACTATGCTTATTGAGGAATTGCACCAAAACCTATCGGACAGCAAACAAACAGACCTCATACTGCTGGATTTCAGCAAGGCATTTGACAAGGTGAGCCACGAGAAACTAATTTACAAGCTCCATGGCTTTGGTGTCAGAGGTGGAACCTTGTCCTGGATTAAGGCTTTCCTTAATGGTAGGTCACAGACTGTGGTCCTTGAGGGGGATTGCTCTGAGGAGGTACCAGTAACATCAGGTGTCCCACAGGGATCTGTCCTCGGACCAATCCTCTTCCTGGTCTACATAAATGACCTGCCTGAAAAGGTTAAGTCTCAGGTGAGACTCTTCGCCGACGACACAGCTGCCTACCTTGCCATTACAAAGCCTGCTGAGTCCAAGCAGTTACAGGATGACCTCAAAACTCTCGAAGACTGGGAACTCGACTGGAACATGGAGTTCAACCCAGGTAAATGCCAGGTCATTCGAGTAACACGAGCTAGAGAACCCATCCCAACTCAGTACACCCTACATGGCCAAACACTTGAGGTTGTGCCCTCTGCCAGGTACTTGGGCGTGGACATTTCTAGCGACCTGTCCTGGAAGCCCCACATTCAAAGAATAACAAACAGTGCTAACAAGTCCCTTGGATTTCTGAGAAGGAACCTTAAGGCCAAAAGCCCAGATCTTAGAGAGATAGCTTACAAGGCTATTGTCCGCCCCCAGCTGGAATATGCTGCACCAGTCTGGGACCCTTACACCCAGGAAGATATTCAAAGGATTGAGATGGTCCAGAGACGGGCGGCTCGATGGGTCTTGAGGGACTATTCTCCCTATTCTAAAGTCTCAGACATGCTGGGAAAACTGGGCTGGCGCACTCTAGAGCAACGGCGTGCTGATTCACGACTGGTCCTCTTTTACAAGATAGTCCACAGTCTGGTTGCAATCCCTATCCCTACATATGTCATCCCCCTCAATCGATGCTCCCGGACAACCCATTCATTGGCTTTCAGACAACTCTATGCTCGAACTGATTATTACAAATACTCGTTCTTCCCATTGGCAATAGTGCAGTGGAACAATCTTCCGGCCAGCATTGCAACCCTGACAAGCCTTGACAGCTTCAAACTGGCTGTCAGTCAGGAGTACCACCACAGACCTTAAATATAAACACCATTGTTTTTATCCTCACTTTTTCTTGTTTCTACTGTATAATACACTAACACTATGCACTTTTACTCTGTTCTTACTATCCGCTTGATTTTAACTCCTTTCTTTTATCGCATGTTGCGGGGAACCCGGCACGTAATACTCATTTGAGGGTGTATGCCGTATGGAGAGATAGATAGATAGATAGGACTCGACAGCAAGAAACCACTGAAATGCTGGAGCAAAAGAAAACCAACAGTTAGACTCCGATGGGGCCGACCAGAGACAGAGCATCAGGCACCAACCAACATTATCAAGAATTAGATCTCTCTAATTCTCAATAAGCCTTTACGTTGGAACCGTCATAGAATCTGAGGCCTGTCCCACCGGCGTGCAATTAAAGAGGGAAGCAAAGTTGCCAACCATGATTGGGTTAACTACCATGCATGCAGTCTGTTGTATAATATCCAAGTTTGACTTCAATTCATAAACTTGATTAGGAGAAAAGCAACAAACAGGCTATTTTGGGCAAAATTTGAGTCTTTGGGGAACCATGAAAAGGAATGTAACGAGCTGTGATTTGGAGCACATGCGGATTATAGACTGTTCCTTAAATGCATAGAAGATCTTACTACAAATACAAATACAGTTTCTTTCCCTCGGCTGTTGTACAATGGAATTATTTACATTCTCAGGATGCTGTGTGCTATATCCAAGTTGATCAGCAGGGAATTCGAGCCAAAATTTAAGCACCCTTAGTTTCAGCAGACATGTCGCTAACTTTTTGAAAGCTAATACTTGTTGAATATGATCATTCACGACTAAGCTTGAAGGTAGCAGTTCTAATCCATTACTGCATCATTTCTCTGTTCCTTCCTTATTTGTCTCATCTCTACCTGTGCCATAGGTTGCGTAGGGCTTCGACGATATTAATAGCACTTCTATGTACCAGACCACTACAACATTGCATCGTCAAGTCTAGTATGGAGATCTCAATTAACATTTAAAAATCTAAAATACATCTTTGCATTAGTTTAACGTTCTTAGTGTAACATACTACAACTCCCAGAAATTTAAGATAGTGTACAAGGACCCAAATGAATTAACGTAAGTGGTGTAAGACTGTACAAGTACCCACAATAGTTAAACAATAGTTAAAAATGTTGTTCTCATACCCAAAATAGTTTAACATTAGTGGTGTACGTTAACTTGAAGTGTACTAGGACCCACAATACTAAATCTTAGTTTCATTAAAAAGTGTTCTTAGACCCTTGATAGTTTAAAGACAGGATTTTCATGCCGGGGTGGGGGGGGGGGGGGGGGTCTGGTTCCCAGCTTAACCATCTACAGGTAACCAGCAGATAAAAGTAGGTGTGGCTTGGTCTTGGTGAGCTGGCTACCTATAGGGGCCATAAAACTAATAAGGATTATAGGATATAATTGACTGTAATAATCAGCTGCTGTCCATACATTTATCAAACAAAAACCTTCAAAAATTGGACATAAATTATGCTTCATAAACAAAGATTTATTTTTTTATTACTTTAACATTCATACCTGTGATACCTCCCTCATTAGGAGGGAGACTCCCTCATTTTGATGCTAATTTTTGCCCAATTTATGCTAAATTTTAGAAAATTTTTGGAGTCTCCCTCATTTGAACTGAGAATTTCCCTATATATTCTTTACATCTCCCTCATCACAATGGCAAATCTCCCTCATACAGTTCAAAAAATTATCACAGGTATGAACATTTATATGGAAAAAAATCTAGTTTTGACATTGTGTAGTAAAAAATAAAATAGCAAACTTGACTGAAATCAGAAAAAGATTTTATCTGAAGGTCAATTTAGGTTTGGAAGAAATATAATGTGTGTTTTCATATTTTTCTCTGTACACATAACCTCTCTGTAACATGATTCACTGTAAAAAGATTTTGGGATATAACACAGTTCTCACACATATCCAAAAAATCGTTAGAACCGCCTCATTGAACATTTATAGGGTTCTAGTACTCATTAGAAATAGACCTAGTACCAACACTCTTTTGGCCCCCGCCCATCGGGGCTTGTAGAAATTTATGGGCTGCATGATGCGTCCATGCAGAGCTGAAACCGACCCGCTTACGAGTACTGGTAAACAGCTTAGAGGATCTAAGCCAGCCCAGGCAAAGCAGTGAGAGTCGGCCCCTCCATATTTATAAACCCTATTGGTTTCATTGGGCGACAGGGCTTGAGAAGTCATTTCATCTCAGTGTCGGGTAAAAGTCCCACAAAATTGGAAGCAACGTCTCCAAAATGATCTTTACAGTGTTGATGGGGACGTTAAACATCAAATCAAACAAACAAGCCAACACTCTATAGTATATTGTGGGGGCTCATTTGAATTGCCTCATTGAGGCCATACAAATGTACACCCTCACTTGAAAGTGTATTGTGGGTGCTCATTAGACCTGCCTGATTAAGACCATTCTAACGAGCACCCAAAATCTATATTTTATTTAAAAAAATCTAAGCTGAGATTAGAATGAGATAAGCCTGGACATCTGTTTTATTCATTCAGCCATTCCATCATTTGTTTAGCTGTGTCAATTTTATTTAATTTATTTTACTAAGACTGCCTGTGTATAATACATTTTACTTTTTATTTTTCTTCTTCTATAAGAAGAAAAACAAGAAGAAGAATCGAAAAAATTTTCTATTATATCAAATTTAAAAACAATTCTTTCATTCAAACAATATTTATTTATTTATTTATCAGAAGAAGCTGTTTTCTATAGTGTCAACTAAAATTTTTTTCAACAAATTTGGAGCTTTAATTTTTTATTATTTATTTATTTATTTATTTATATTTTTTTTTTTTTTGGTATATTAGAACTTAATATGCTGTATAATTAACATTTATGAAATATGTTTGTAATTTAAAAATATATACATTAATCATGACTAAATTGTTTTGTTTGTCTATTGAAACTAATTATGGAGTGTGCCTGCTGTTACATAATTGAGAAAACAAGGTTAGCTTCAAACAGAGCAGAGCTGTCAATCACTTATTTTTAAAATGTCAATCATTGTGATGTCACAGTAGGTCTCCATTTACAGCCAATCAGATAAATAGAATTTGATGTTAACCCTTCAGAGGTCAGACAAAGAATGACTCAGGTTTTCCTGTGCTCCCTTAAATAGTCCAGTCCTGTCTTTAACGGTAGTAGTAAATGGTAATATTCTAGGACCACAATACTTTAATATTATTAATATAAGATAATGTTCTTAAACCCATAATGGTAGCCGGACTCGGTAGCTCAGTCGGATGCGCGTCTGACTGGTGATCAGGAGGACGCGGGTTCGGGGTCGGCAACATTCTTTCATGAAGATTGATCATGAAATCTTTTCTATGGTCCTTCTCTCCCTTCCTCTAATTCAAGAAGGGCAGTTGTCAGTTTCTGGCGAAAGAATGTGCACTGTACTGTTTAACAGCTTACGTATAAATAGAAGTGGAGGCAATGATCAGGAATCGATACAATCAACCCACAGCTCTCATCAGAGACACCAAAGGGAAAGAAACACAAACATGAAACAACAGACCCTAATGGAAACAACAATAGCGGAAAGCCAAAAGGGCAGTTTCTCAATCCTTTTGTTCATCTTATAAGCCTGCCCAGGAAAAATGTGGATAAGTAAACTGGCCGACTCAAAAATGACCTCAATAGTGTTGACTTGGCCGTTAACTCCAATACAAACAAACAAAAATGGTTGACTGGTACTAGTGTAAGAAAGTGTACTTAGACTCATAATAGATTGACGTTACCTATTAGATAATATACTAAGACCCATGGTACCTCAACGGTTCTGAAGACAGTTGTAGCTCTCATTGAAAGAGGTGGCTTGAGTAGAGCTGATATTAAGTATACGAGGACTGTTCAAATATGAATGCAAGTAGAACGTTTTCTCATGCACTAATGCGAAAATCACCTGGAAATAAATATCACAGCGTAGAAAAACATTTTACCTATACATTGATACCAAACCTGTTAAAATCCGTTCACTTTAGCCATGTATATCGTTCGATAAACACTGTCTACTCTTGTATACTAATACAAAACATGGTTGGAAGAAGGTCAGAGTACGCCGTTGAAATACGGTCCTATATTAAGAAACGTTGTATTCTTGGTATACGGTGCAAAGACATTTTTGATGAAATATGTTCGGTTTAATGACATAATGAAATGTCTTTTCCGATAGTTTTTCGTTGGTGTAAGAAATTCAGCTGTGGGCTAGCCTCAACAGAAGATGCACCACATGGTCGTCGGCCGAAAAGAGCAACATCTGCCAAGATGGTTGCTAGAGTGAAAGAAATAGTTGCTACCGATGCACGATACACCACTAGGTAAATAGCTAGTATGGTTGACATCTCATTAGGAGCAGCTCATTCAATTCTGAAACGGGATTTGAAAATGAGGAAGATCTGTGCTAGATGGATTCCCTATCTGTTGACAGATGAGCAGAAAAAGACACGCGTTCAGTGCGCCAAGAAGTTGCTTAAAAAGTTTCCAAATTACAATGCACGGTCTTTCGCTAATGTCGTCACAGGTGACGAGACAAGGGTTCACTTTTTGAGCCAAAACGAACGATTCAGAACAAAATATGGGCAACAAAGTATTGCAAAAGACCATTCATTGCAAAGCGGACCATGAGCGTCAAGAAGGTAATGTATGCCACATTCTTTTCAAATCAGGGCCCTGCTATTCAGGTTGATGTGCCTAAAGGCAAATCTGTAAATGCGAAGTTTTACAAGAATAAAGTTCTTCGAAAATTGAAGAAATATTTCAAAGAACGAAGACCCGCAACTGGTTTGGCCACTGTCAGATTGCTACATGACAATGCGTCATCGCACAAGGCGTTCATTGTGCAAGACTATCTGAAGCAGGAAAAGGTTGTTGAACTCCCTAACCCCCCACCCCCCCCCCCCCCCTGTATTCCCCTGACCTTGCCCCGTGTGACTTGTTCCCCCGGCTGAAAAAATACCTTTCTGATCGAAATTTTTTACAGCGAAAACACCTCGGTTCTGCAATATTCCAGTGCCTTCATAGTATACCTGGAATAGACTACCAAAATGCATTCAATGATTGGATCAGAAGACTGAAAGTGTGTATCTGTTAAAGGGGAATACTTCGAGGGGACAAAATAATTTTTTCATCAAAATCTATCACGGATGCATTCAATGATTGGATCAGAAGACTGAAAGTTTGTGTATTTGTTAAAAGGGAATACTTTGAGGGGAAAAAAAAATAAATTTTTGATCAAAATCTATCACGGAATCATTTTTATGTGCTTAGTTGCATTCATATTTGAACAGTCCTCGTAGTTAGCAAATACGATTAAGTTAACGTCAGTGAAGATAACGAGAGGATTTAAATAATGTTAATTGTATAGGACCTGGTATTGAAGGTGTGAATTCAAAGTGTAATGAAATTTCGAACAAAGTGAAAAGTGAACTTAAAGTGAAATAAAGCTGTTGTAAAGTGTTTTAGTGATAAAAAGTTGATGCCAAGTTAAAGGGAAGTTAAAAACTATTGATTGAAGTTCAATAGAACTGGTATCCTTACATTGATTCTGAAATTAATCATAAACGCCATTTCTTCAAAATACCCTTCATTAATAAGGGTATGGATTTTATAGATTTGCCCAGTATCTTCCGTGAGAGAACGGGGCTTTCTTCCATTCCTGCTTATTTTCAAAATATTGAAACACCTATAAATTGCTATAAATATAACAATTAAAAATCAAAAATGAGTTCCTTTAAGAGCAATGAAAACATTAAAAAGAAAGAAGATGGGTCATACTACGTAGTTTCGGCTAATAAAGCCTCATCAGTGACCCTGTAATGATCCGGCAAAAAAGCCAGAGGAAACATACTTCAATTTTGCGAATTTCGAAAAAGGCAGTCGATTCAAAGACTGATATAAATCAAACCTGTTAGATCTATCATTTTTAATTTCAATAAACTTGTTTCAGATCTTGATATTGATACTAATACTCCTGATTCATGTGATTGTAAAAACTCAGTGTATTGCTATCCTGCTGCTGGTCATGTAATTACTGGCAATTTGAAAATTATTCCTGATTCTAGGATAAGGAATATAATTTCTAAAGGACCGAAATATCGGTTTCCTTCTAAAATTGATTTCAGTAAATGTAGAGATGAAATCGCTGCTTCCTTGAATGAATTCTGTAATCGATGGTGTAAGCGAGAGTATGTTGAGCATAAAGCCCTTAAGGACTGGAAACTTAGCAGTTTAAAACTAGTGAATAAACGCATTTCTTTCTATTCTCAAAATACTAACTTATTACCTCCTAAGCCCAAGACGTCTTTACGTCATCTTAAACTAGGTATTCAAGAATTTTATAAGAGGTTTGTTTTGGCCCCTGCAGACAAGGCCGCTAACAACGTCGTCGTTGTGTGACGGCTCCACTATGTTAACACGCTTAAGCAGGAGCTTGGTGGTACTAAGGCCTATGAACTTCAGCCTTTAGCTGAAGAGAGAGCTATAGTAGATAAACACGTTTGTCATTCAGCCACCAAGTTTGCTGTGTGTGTTACCGAAGGCCAAGACAAGCTTCCTACGCTATACTGGTTACCAAAACTTCATACAAGACCTTACAAAGCACGGTTTATTGCAAATTCTAGCTCTTGCACTACCACTGAACTTTCTAAATGATTAACTTCCTGTCTTACTGCTATTAAAACGCATGTGATTAAATATTGTGATAAAGTCTTTGAAAGATCAGGAAGAAATCTGTTTTAGTCTATAAAAAATTCGAATGAGGTTTTAAATATATTGAAATCCAGACATTTTCGTGCTTCAAGTCTGTCTACTTACGATTTTTCCACTCTTTACACTACACTTCCTCATAATCTTATAAAAGAAAAGCTTAAGGATTTAATTGAATGGGCTTTTCACAGAGAAGATTCTCTCTATCTTGCATGTAATGTCAGAAATGCATTTTTTACTTCTAAAGAGCATAAGAATTATACACTTTGGTCATGTCAGAAAGTGTGTGATGCCGCACCTTTCTACTTGATAATAGTTATATTAGATTCGGTACTAAGTTATTTAGACAAATTGTGGGTATTCCGATGGGTACGAATTGCGCACCTCTTGTGGCTGATCTGTTCTTGTATTGTTATGAAAGAGACTTCATGTTGTTGCTTTCCATTGATAACCAATCTGAAATTATTGAAGATTTTAGCTCCACTTCTAGATATTTAGATGATTTATTAAATATTGATAATACCTATTTCGATGGTTTGATCAGTCAGATTTACCCCCAGGAACTTCAGTTAAATAATCAAATTCTTCTGATACCGAGGCCCTGTTTTTGGATTTACATCTATCTATTGTAGATGGGTTTGTTTCGTGCAAAATTTATGATAAACGCGATGACTTTGATTTTGAGATTGTAAATTTTCCTTTTTTGGATGGTGATGTTCCTCGTGCGCCATCCTATGGCGTTTATATTTCGCAATTAATTCGATTTGCTAGAGTGTGTAGTCATGTTACTGACTTCAATACTCGTAATAACTTATTAACGGCTAAACTCCTTTATCAGGGTTATCGGTACCATAAACTACGCAAAGCCTTTTCAAAATTTTATGGACGCCATTCTGATTTAATTTCAAAATTCAATATTGGACTTAAATCTCTTCTGCAACAAGGTCTTTCAGAACCCGAATTTTATGGTGACTTAGTATATAAATTCAGAAAAATATATAACACCAATGACTCCAGCACCCAATTTCGTAAAATCATTCTTCGATATAAAAAGATTAGGTACAACATGGATGTTATACGACAGACTGCATGCATGGTAGTTAACCCAATCACGGTTGGCAACTTTGCTTCCCTCTTTAATTGCACGCCGGTGGGTCGGGCCTCAGATTCTATGGCGGCTCCAACGTAAAGGCTTATTGAGAATTAGAGAGATCTAATTCTTGGTAATGTTGGTTGGTGCCCGATGCTCTGTCTCTGGTCGGGCCCATCGGAGTCTAACTGTTGGTTTTCTTTTGCTCCAGCATTTCAGTGGTTTCTTGCTGTCGAGTCCTCACCGTTGTCTCACCTCTGTGGTTCTTTGATTTTTTTTGTGTTCACGGAGATGTTGCACTGATGAGTTAGGAGGCCGTCATGCGGACTGAAAAAATTATTTGTCTAAATCGCGATGGAAGTAAGGGCGAGGATTGTGGCCACGTAAAATCGATTTAAGCCCCCCAGTGGAAATCTTTCCACAAACCGTTCCAAGGCGGTTCTTCTGTGGCGGTTTATTTATGGTGTTGTTTGTTACTTACTGTGTGTATCACTTGTGTCTTTTTATTTTGGATGGCCATATGGCCATTTTGTGGGAAAGTAACTGTCCTTATGGCCTTCCTTTGTTTAGGTTTCCATTATGGTCCGGTCGCTTAATGTTTGTGTTTCTTTCCCTTTGGTGTCTTTGATGGGTGGAGTAAGTTAATTGTATCGATCCCTGATCTTTGTTTTACTTCTACTTTGATTATAATCAAGTGAAAGAGTTACTTCAACAGATGAACAAAAGGATTGAGAAACTGGAGCAAGAGAAACAGGAGAGAGAAACTACAAATCATGGAAACTTTTACAGAGCAAGAGGTACAGAAAAAGGGTCGAGTTCAATATTTTAGAGGAGTCGCTTTGATAGAGGAAGAGGTAACAGTAGAGTTATAGATCTTCAAGACCAACAGGAACGAACACTTTGTATCCGACTTGCTAACTGCCAACAGAAAGGACATTGCTAGAGATTGCCCAAAAGTATAAGTGCCTCAATTAGTGGATCGCACTGTGGCACGCAGAAACAAGATCCAAATTTAGTTGGTGAAGTGGACGAAGCCACAATTTACATTAATAATATAGCGTCAATAGCTCTTTTAGATACTGGCAGCTGCGTTAGTGTGATATCAAACACATTTAAGGGAAGAATTTATCACAGGTAAGTATCAAACCACTTAAGGGAAATCTAAATATCGAATGTGCTTATGATAATAGCTTACCTTCCATTGATTATGTTGACGCCAGTATTACATCAATTCAAGGTATTCCAAAATTAAAGCCAACATTGTGTATTTTCTTGGTAACGCCTGATACTACTTATAGTGCAAAATCCCTGTCATTTTAGGAACACGTGCTCTTTAGGAATTGATACAAGACATAAAGAATAGACATGAAGAAAGATACTTACAAATAGGAAACCTCCACACAACATGGCATCTTGCCTTTAGATCAATTACAGTTAGAGAAAAAGAATAGACAGAGTTGCTTTAGTGAGAATTATTGAAATGGGTAGAATTGTCCTAGGACCGAATGAAAGCAAAGATATTTATGGATATACTGACAGAGAAATCAATCATCCACCAACGTGTGCCATATTACAAGAAAGTGAAGAGTGATCGTCACCAACCTTTGTTAACATTACTCCTTCAGCTATCCATTAAGAGTACAAGACGAATACAGATGTTATTGTGAATGTTGCCAACTTGACAACAAAAACAATTTCCATTTCTCCAAAAACAGTATTATGCGAATTACAGCCTGTAAACGTTGATGAATCAGGGTTATTGATGAGGCCTATTTGGCCGAAACTAGCTAGTCTGGCCCAGAAAACATGTACACTTCATATTTTCCAGTTCTGTGGTGTATTCCTTGCTTCCAAAGGGTAACCCTTTTATAGAACATATTTGACAGAAAGAACAAAATATTCAGATTAAAGAACTTTTAAGGAAACATACATATATTTTCACAAAGGACGACAATGATATTGGTAGATGTAACGTGATTAAGCACAGAACCGATCTAGTAATTGATGAAACGCCATTTTAGCAAGCTCATAGAAGAATTTCGCCAAATATGATTGATGAAGTAAGAAAGCAGCTGGAACAACTTCTGAGTAGTGGAGTTATTAGAAAGTCCGGAAGTCCTTGGTGTTCCAATATTGTTTTAGAGAAAGAAGAATGACAAGCTACGCATGTGCATTGATTGCAGAACGCTGAATAGCAGAACAGTGAAAGATTCTTACGCATTGCCAGGAATAGTGGAATTGTTCGACGTGTTAAAAGGGTCTTCAGTATTCAGTGTAATAGATATGCAAAGTGGTTACCGTCAAGTGGAAGTTGAAGAAGAGCATAAAGAAAGAACAGCAATAACTGTAGGACAATTAGGTTTCTTTGAATACGTGAATGTTCCTATCAACTTTACGTGGCCGGGGATCAAACCCTGTCCGCCGGAGCGACAAGCCAACACTCTACCGCGTCGCTATAAAAGCCGGCTTGTACCGCAAGGTACTACATTATAATACGTCTTTGTTCTCTGCATAAATCAGGTACAATTTTATTACTTACTATGTTCATGTTTTTTAATCCTATTTGTTCTTGAGGTGGTGTTCTAGAAAATAGTGTATAATATCAAATAGTGTATAATATCAAAAAAAAAAAAAAAAAAAAACGTTCTCTCAATCACAGTAGTAATACCTTAACTTCATCGTGACCTGCAAAGATAGAATTTGAACTCCCTTTAAAAATAATTCTAGACCATGGGGAAATTTGTGAAAAAAGTGGGTAAGATATGCAATTCGACCCCCGCCCCACTTGCCTTTAAGAGTAAAAATCAAATCAAAATAGAAGTGGTGGCAGTGATCAAGCCAATATTCTATCCAAATTAAAATAATATAAGCGACACCAACACCCAAAGACAAACCATAACAAAAAATAAACCGCGACAGAATAACCGCCTTGGAACGAATTCCACTGGGAAGCTTAAATCGATTTTACGTGGCCACAATCCACGCCCTTACTTCCGTCGCGATTAAGACAAATAATTTGTTCAGTCCGCATGAATGCCTCCTTACTCATCAGTGCAACATCTCCGTGAACACAAAAATAATAATAATAAAAAAAAAAAAAAACACTGAGATGAAACAACGGTGAGGACTCGACAGCAAGAAACCACTGAAATGCTGGAGCAAAAGAAAACCAACAGTTAGACTCCGATGGGCCCGACCAGAGACAGAGCATCAGGTACAAAGTATCATGTCAAACAACCTGGATACGCCCCTCATAAAACATTGTTATGTAAACAACTTTCCAATGACCATTCGCCAGCATTAAAATTATATATAACAAGTACAATATCCGTCTTTTGGGTGAGGCTTGGGACCCGCAGGATATTATCCCTCAGAAGGAACTAGAAAGCGTGCAAAAGCGCACTGCCTGATTTGTAACAGGAAATTACAATTTTAAAACTGGGAGTTTGACTGGCATTCTCGGACGATTAATGTTTTTAAAGGTAACTTCTTTCCCAGGACTATTAGGGATTGGGACCCCCTCTCCAAATCTGTAATTTGTAATTTGCTCTGCTGAAATTGCAGATAATTGTGTTACTAATTTTATTTCTCTTGTGAGACCTAAGAACTAGTTTCCCCAACAACAAGTCCTGGTGAATGCTTGTCAGTTTGTTTGTTTGTATTTGAGTTTAACGACCCAATCAACACTATTTAGGTCATATCTGAGCTGGTCAGTTTACGAAAGAATGTTTCCAACCCCGGAAGGTATCGAACCCGCATCCTTCTGTTCACCAGTCAAGACTCGCATCCGACTGAGCTTGTCAGTTTGGCGTTTCACCAGTAAACTATCCCGTCCTCTTCATAGACGCTATTCATGTATTGATTTCATTGGGCGGTAGGACTTGAGATGTCATTTCATCTCAATGTAGGGTAGAAGGCCCACAAAATTGGAAGCAACATTTCCAAAATGACCTAAACAGTGTTGACGGGGACGTTAAATCTCAAATCAGACAATCAATGCCACACTTATAACTACTCCCACTACGACTACTAAAACTACTACTGCTACTTCAATAACAACAATAAGGATAATAATAATTTCAATAATCAAAACGATTATTATTATAATTTTACTTCCTACTGCTTCCACTATTACTTAAACTGTTACATCGACAACAAGCAAAATGATTTTGATTATTATTATTATTATTATTATTATTATTATTATTTTTATTTACGTGTTGAAAATAAATTGAATAAACACTTGCAAAAAAATCATTAATAATAATAATAATAATAATAATAATAATAATAATAGAAAACGATGATACAGTTGATAATAATAATAATAATAATAATAATAATAATAACAATAATGTATAAACGCGCTAATGGACTCGTGTTGTTCTTGGTGTTGAAAAGGAGGGTGCTAAGTATAAAGAAGACCAGTCTCTTTGCTAATTGCGTTTGTCGGTTTGTAGCTGTGCCCACTGATCAGTCATTGTCGAATTCAACTCTGTTACACTGTTTAATTCAACACAGTGACAATACATTCCACAAACTGACATGACAACTGGTCTTGTTGAATTTGATACTGCAAATTCAGTGTTCATGTTGACACGGTCAAATAATTCCTCTTTATAACTGAACGGTTTATAATAAGATTTCATTGCCTGTTTCTTTCAAAAATAGTACAATGCAAATCACAATCGAGTCACCCTATATGGCACTTTGTGTTATTTTTTGTTTTGTTATTGCACGTTTCAGTGCCGAATGTGAAGATGAACTCGCATTGAAAATTTTAAAAAGTTCTATGGGAGAGCCCATTTACGTAATCTTGGATCCCAAAATGTACGCAAGCATGACATGTAACTTAGTAAGGCTGGCGGTTATATAGGGATGACGGACATTTTGGGATCCATTATTAAGATGCTTATTTCCGAAGGTAGACTTTTTTAATATAGGTCTTTTTTATATAATATTTTTCGCGATTTTTTTTATCTTAATATGCCATAATTGATCATTCGCCGCCTTTTTCATCAGCTTTCCAAAAAACTTCGATTTTAGACACTTAGGGACATTTGCGTACGCTAAAATATCAAACACAAGATAGGTTGTACATGTAACAACCGACGACTACATGCCCAGCAGGCAATCAACGTTGAATCAAAGTTGGTCATTATATTGAAAAAGTTGTTTGGACTTTGATTCTACGTCGAGTCAGCGTTGTGTGTCTGCTGGGAGGTGACATCGGACACGAAAAGGTTGTTTGAACTTTGATTCTACGTTGTGTCAGCGTTGTGTGTCTGCAGGCAGATTTCTCAGTAATACTTGTGTTTTTTTTTTTCCTTGGCGCCTGTTTGGCTATCAAGATTTTTTTTTCTGATAACGTAACAAAGCACTGACAGCACAGGCGGGCTGATAGTCTCTGACAGTAGGCTGGGAAAATTGTCCTCAATGGAGACTTAGACATTTCATATAATAGTGTAGTTCGTGAGATCTTAGAATCCGAGTTTTGTGGCGTCTGATCTGGATCTACATGTACTCTGTTCTAGCACGCACCCCGTTCAGATTTGACAGATAACCCTCTTAATACCTTGACGTGTAGGGACAGAAAAGCGCTGCTTTAAATAACCGTTGTTTTTGCACGAACGAAAATTTCGCGTGGTCAAGTGGACATTATTAGTCACGTGGACAGTCGCAGCAATGGTTGCAAAATTTAGAGACATTTTCCTCTTAATTTATCTCGATCTGATACCCCTAAATTGTGAAAAGACATCATGTTAACAAGCCCGTGTAATGGACATCCCTCTAAACTCCACTTTATATGGAGAAAACTGGGGTTTACAGGAATATACACTAGTTTTCTAATTTCTGCTCTTACACATAGGTTGTTGGTACTCGTTAGAACCGCCTCATTGAGGCGGTTCTAACGAGCACCCACAACCTATGTTTAAAGATATGAACAAATGAACTTTGTCGCACGGATGTGTTAAGTGTTATTGTAATGGGTTCTGCTATACATGAGGCAGAATATTCTATATAAGCTAAATATCGGTTGATTATTCAGCTTTTTGAAACCCGCTCTAGGATTTTTAAAAAGCTAACCTTGTTGTACTTTACTCTAAAATCAATTATGAATCTATATATAGAAAAATGGAATACCCTAGGAAAAAATCCACTTTGGAAGAAAATGTACGTTTTATCTTATTTTATTGTAGTTGATGTTTTTAATGGTAATAATAATAATGATTTATACCAGTAATGTCAGTACTTCGGAACCTTTTATCGCCTTCCCTTTATTTTCTGCATTTCTTTTTCATTTTTAAAGATCTGTTACAAACGTCCTGGTTTAACTTTCGTTTTCATACTTTCGGTTTCCCAGTAAGTTGAGGTGTTTTAGTCCCTATCAACACTATTTGTGTCATTTTGGAGACGTTGCTTCCGATTTTTTTTTATTTTTTTGTGGGTGGGTGGGGGGGGGGGGGATTTTTTACCCATACTATCAGGCCCGGGACGTTTCGACTCGAACGACCAAGTGCACGGTGTAGCAAAAAGATTTTAGGACTCCGCAATCGAAACTAATGAGGATTGAGGATTAAGCTTATTTTGGAGAATGTAGTTATTCTTTCTTTGTGCTTTCTGCTGCTCAGAGGCCACCTTTGGGACTGTTCAAAAGTGGTCTTAAAGACCACATTTGAACAGTGCAAAAGGTGGCTTAATATAGGAATATCATATAATGTTATACGAGTCGATCATTATTAAAAACAAAGGTGGGCTCAACACGGTATTGCTATTCAGAGTCTACAAATAATGTGAGCCACGTCAAACCATGTGTGACCATGGTACAGACCAACCTGTGCGGTCTTATCCAGGCATATGACGTAATTGTGACGTCACATCAATGTCGACGTTGCACCGAAATTGATTTGATGTTGCCCTATCGACGTGTGCCTGCTGGGTAGTGTTAGCTGCGTGTATAGCACAATAGCTGTAGTTTCTAATTTCTAAAATTCCATCTTAGGTTCACTTCTGAGTTTGTGGGACTTTTACCCGATATTGAGATGAACTGACATCTGGAGCTCTGCCGCCCAAAGAACACGCTAGGTTTTAAGGGACGATCATGATTAGAGCTTCTAAGCGGTTTACTAGTGATCAAAGTTCGGTCGATTTCGGCTCTGCGAGGACAATAAGTTCTTCAAGCCTTGTTCGGCGGGGGCGATAACAAAACGCAAAGTCAGAAAATGATGCTCAAATATGTTGTTTTTTCCCGATTTTACCATAATGCCTATTGCGTACCCTGCAGGCACAAAACGTTGACTCAACGTTGAACTAACGTTGAAACAACGTTTTCAACGTTGTTTCAACGTTAGTTCAACGTTGAGTGCCTGCTGGGTAAACATAAGCAGATACGGATATGATCCTTGTTTGCACTACGTATACGAGTATGCACTTGTTCCTTGAGTTTTACTTCCGATTTTATTTGTCGGTGCTTACTCATTTTCAGTCTTAGGACGAAGTGCCCTGATACTCCAAGCTCAGTTTAAAGTATAATTACATAAATCAACATCAGTGACAGTTTTAATCTAAACAATAAATACAACTTACTGTACACCAGCAGCTTGCCATATTTACATGCCTAGGAAGCATGGTGAGCTGGCTAAGAGAATTCAAGAAAAAAATACTGCCGATGTGCTCTTTTGCTTAAAATTGTGCAAACACAAAACGAACAGTCTGAACAGTCTGGTTTTCATAGGTATACTGCATTTTCTCAGGTACTCCAACACGTGTCCATGACTGGTTTGTAGAAAATCCGGGTAATGGTTATTTATAGAAAATTGACACGCTATTCTTATGTTATCTATAGAATCTGTACTGGAATCATGGGTTGGGCTTTGCCAGAAGTGTAGACCCAGATCAGACGAAGTGTTCTGCAGTGTCTGATCAGGGTCTACACTTTTTGCTTAAAAACACACTTAAATTTAAGGGTTTAGTCTCAAGTCTCAGCCAAGCCTTCCCTCTGTAAACCAGTACTCTTTTCAAGCCATTCACTTTTGACAGAGTAGTTACAAGCTGTGGGTTGAAACAACAAGTAATGACCATTAATAGATATCATTCAGTGATAGAAAAACTCAGGGTAATTTGATAGGAGTCAGGTCTGACTCCCTCAAAAATCAAAGCACTGAGAGTGCTGATGGAGCGTAGCTTTGGTAATTTGATTTAGCGCCTGGTATTTTAAATCAGGTTCGTATAGATCCAATGAACATAGCTGTTTGAAGCTATTCTGGGCCAGAGGTCGTGTTAAAGCAACAAGACCTATATTTAAATTAACTCACGCTAAGGTGTAGACCCCGCAACAACCATCACGAAAACTGGCAAAGTGACTAAAGTGCGGGCTGCGGGCCGCGGGCTGCGGGCCACAGACTGCGGGCTGCGGGCCACAGACTGCGGGCTGCGAGACATGAATAGAAAAGACTTAATATATGATATGATATAATATCTCATAGCTCATATGCAAAATAACATGAGCTGACCCATTCAGATAGTTTGTAGGGCACTTAATTGAAGCCAGATTGTAAAACTTACAAAATTCATCCATTTTTTTCTTCTTTTTTGTGCACATATTACCTTGTTTTTAATCTGTCAACGCGCTTGCAATTAAATATAATTAACCTGGGCATCTGGTATTTCACAAATAAAAGCGCTGACAGCACTGGTGGGTGCATAGGCTGAGAATAGACATAGATCATTAAATTCCAGAACTTTAAGGGGAATGCATACAACTTTATGGGAGGCAACTCCTGCAAAAGTATTTTTGTCTCCCATGTCAATAGGGGCCAACTCTTAAAGGAAAAGAAAGAATTTGCTCCTGAGGAGCAAATTCTTTCCTTTAAGAGTAGACTCCACTTTTTTCCATGAGACAGAGTTTACAGAAAAGTGAAAGTTAGTTCCCACTGGTGAACTTAATAATGTCCCCGTCAACACTACAAAGAACATTTTGGAGACGTTGCTTCCAATTTTGTGGGACTTTTACCCGACATTGAGATGAAATGACATCTCAAGCCCTGTCGCCCAATGAAACCAATAGGTTTTATAAGCATGGACGGTCTGACTCGCACCGCTTTGCCTGGGCAGACTTAGATCCTCTAAGTGGTTTACCAGTACTCATGCGCAGTCGAATTCAGCTCTGCGTGGAAGCATCATACAGCCCATTTATTTCTTCAAGACTCAATGGGCGGGGGCCTACACTGATGAACTAAAAAGCTTATCATGAATTTCATGAAATCCTACATATCTGTTCTAAGCTGATCACCGTAGCTCCGAACTAGCTTTACTGACACTCCATTCAAAATAAGGAAAATTTTCAAAAATCACATTATGAAACTTAACTTGATAATAAGCTACAACACCCTGCGCCCCATTATAAAGTTCAATATCAATACCATTTATCTAGAAAAAATATTACTCTGCATAATTGCCCATTATTCCATATGGATTATTAAGGCTTTCACTGCTGTGGCTCGAGACTTGTTTGGGCCACATACAAGAAACTTGAAAGGGCTGTGAAACCAACCACCATCACCCCCCCACACACACACACACCTAAACCCCCCCCCCCCCCCCCACCCACACACACAAAAAAAAAAGTCTCTTATGCATTTATGCTGGAATAACAAGTACATTAACCCTTTTTGTACCAAATGGAATCTTCCTCCTTATATATAGCAGGAGTCCATTTCAAAATTTAGGGGTGTCAGGTTGTGTTTTCTTCAAAATTGATTTCGAAAATGGCGGAACTTTTTGCAAATAGTGTAGGCCCTGATCAGATGCCTCGTTATTTTGTTTATATCTGCTCCAAGACAAAGGTTATAGGTACTCGTTAGAACCGCCTCATTGAGGCGATTCTAACCGGAGTACCCACAACCTGTGTGTGTGAATTCGGGTTTGACGTCGCTTTCACCATTTTTTCAGTCATATCACGACGGTGTCTGGTTGCGACAGGGAGCTCAATGCTCACTTTTATAGTGCTGCCTCACTGAAGTATGATGCAAGACACATTACATGATAACACACCCAGTCACATTATCCTGACACTGGGTCGACCAGTCCTAGCTCTACCCCGTAAATCTGAGTGCCAAGCGAGGAGCAGCTAGTACCATTTTTAACGACTTTGGTATGTTGCGGCCCGGGATCGAACCCGTGACCTTCCGTTCTCCGGAGCGGACACTCTACCAACTGAGCTATCGGGGCCGGTGTGTACCCACAACCTATGTTAGAAGTATAATTAAGAAAACTATCACAATTTTTCATCATAAAAGTAACCATTTTTGAGATAGGAAGGAATTCATTATGCCACACGGGTATGTTATCATATTGAAATAGTAAAATAAAATGACTTTGAAGATAAGCCATATTGCTAAATGTGCAACCCTGGTTTTTATTTGAAAGGTGTGTAATATAAAAGCTAGCTATAGGATAAGATCATTATAATCATCATCATCATCATCATCATCATCATCATCATTTCTCCAAAGGCAGAGCTATGCAGCCCCTGCACAGTGCATCACTCAATACTGTAACTGTTCCAAACATACTATCAGAATCACTCAATACCAATATGCCTTTACTTAATTAATGCAGCAATGTGCAGAAGCAAATTTATTTATTTATTATTCAGCTATAAGATATTTTGCATATACCGTTTATTATGAAATGACAAAATCATGGCCTGCAGCCCGCAACCTGTGGCCCGCAGCCCGCAACCTGTGGCCCGCAGCCCGCAGGCCCGCAAAATAGCAACTCTGCACGAAAACACGCCTGTACAAATACATTGTCAATTTTTCGGCAGAAAAAAAAAATGGAAATTTTAAGATACAAAATTGTGATCTTTTCTTATCTCTGCTCAAAACATTGATTGCGGGGACTTGATTGAACCGCCTTGACAAGGCAGTTTTATCAAGTACCCACAATCAATGTTTTTGAGCAATATAGCAACCATGCAGTTCTACAGTTTACTCAAAGATTTCTGCTGAGCTACAGTTCGTGCAATAACTGCGGCTTGTGCAATTGTTTGGCGGCTTTAAAGTTATTTTATGTAATTGGTTTTTGAAAAATTACCTGGGGTGGGGGTGGGGAGGGGTATTTATCTTGCATTAGACATTCTCATTGGTTACGTCTTGATGATGTTTATCTTCATGTCAAAAATTATCATATTTTTCCCAGCGGTTTATAAGTTATACATGCGTAATCAGTCTTTAAAAATTGCCTCGAGGCTGTTTATAAAGCTATCTGGCATTAGACAATATCATTAGCTTGATCTTGTCAATTTACATCTGCATGCAAAACATTGTAAAATATACCCGTCGGTTTGAAAGTTATACGACCGTGTCAGTGGGTGAATATTTACCTTGCCGAGGATAAAATAAAGAAATTGGGCATTCAGGAATCTCGTTGGTTATATCTGTACATTACCTATCTGCATGCTAACAGTTGTCAAAATATTCCAAGCAGATTAGAAGTTACACTTCGAAATAATTTTTCAAACAGTTTGCCTAGGCGAGGCCGTTTGTAAAGTAATTTGGCATAAGGCAATTTTGGGGTTATGTATTGTCAATATCAACACGTGTGCCGAAAATGATAAAAGCCGGGTTTAGATGTTATACTCCGTATTCATTTTTTTTTATATTATTTTGCCTCGGCGAGGCCATTTATAAAGTAATCTTGCATAAAACAGCATCATAGGTTAGGTAATTATCAATATCAATCCGAATGCCAAAAATGATCGGAATATTCAGAGAGGTTTGAACATTATACTTTGTTAACATTTTTCTAAATATATATTGCATCGGCGAGGCCATTTATGAAGTGATCTTGAATACGACAGTTTCTTGGATTAGTTATTGCCAATATCAATCCATAGGAATATTTGAAGAGGTTTAGACATTATACTCCGTTATGACGAGGCCATTTATGAAATAATCCGGCTTTAAGGCAATTTCTTTGGTTAGGTATTGTCAATACAGCACAGTGCACAGTCTTTTACCGGAAACCAACAACTGTCCTTCTTGAACCAGCGAAAGGGATAGAATCACCGTGGAACAGATTTCAAGATCAATCTCCTGGAAAGAATGTTGCCGAACTTGCGTCTGAGCTGTCAATTTGCTTTCGATATGGTCACATGTCTAGGACGCAGACAAGTCGCTTTAAACAAAGTAAAGCCATTAACCCATACTCTGAGTATATGTCTAGCAGCCTTTTTAGCAGACCCAGATCAGACGCTACAACAAGTGGCGTCTCGCCACACTGCGTACTTTTAACCCATTTTAAACGAATGGAATCCTCAACCTTATGTTAGTATGGAATGAGTTCATTTTAAAATCAGGGATGTCAGGCTGTGGCTTCTAAGCAATATTTTGCAAACATGGCTGAACCTTCTATTGGTATGCAGTGTAGGTCATAATGAGACTCCGCGTTCTGTGGTATCTGATCTGGGTTTGTCCGGGTGCCAGTTGCCAGGTTTGGGATTTTACGGTACAAAATGGGCTGTAAACTGGGTTATATGAACTGAACTATAAAAAGATTAGACTGCTACACAGTTCATCTATTCAAAATATTAATCTATTCCGTTTGAAATAGGTGGTCTGTGAACCAGTCTATAAGTGGATACCGCATGGCGTAATAATCTACACTGTTTACCCGGGGCTCTATATTCTTAGGTCATACGCAGTAACTCCGAAAGTAGTGCCGAAATCACTTCTCATTCCACTGGAGCTACGCTGCTACAGCTACGCTCCAAAAACTAAGTCCATAGAGTGTTTTGCTCCAGCTGTTCAAAGTTAGAAATTAGAGGCTGAATAAACCGTGATTCACTTGTAAATAAGAACCTTTATTTGACCAAAATAGCCATATAAAAACAGGGGCGTAGCCAGAACCAAAATATTATTACCCACAGCAAAGAAACTTCTTTGTAAAACATCTTTCTCTGAGTGGGGGCTACTCTTAAAGGCCGAGTGGAGCAAATTCTTTCCTGTAAGAACATCCCATACAGAATATGTAATGGAGAACACCATTATTTAGGTGTTTTCTCTTTATTGCAAATAGTTTACATTACGCACATGCGTAGTATGTGTAATAGGCATTACGCCTATGAAAAAGCATTTTAACCCTTCTCTTGCTGAATATTCATTTAAGCCACACCCATTTCTGTCTATCAGCCAATCAAATTACTTGATGTAATTTATTGCTACAAATTCATTAACTGAATGCCAAACAGTGTAGATCCTGATCAGATGGCAGAAGCCATCTGATCTGGATCTACACTGTTTGCAAAGATAGGGGTTGTCGTGAACAGCAAGATAAGGGTTAACAAGAGAAAGATGTAAATTAAACGCACCTGTTAACGTGATCGATTCTATAAGATTCGTGAGCATATTATGGGGAGGTAACGCTGTCAAAAGATTTGTTCCCTTATGCATTACAATAAGACAGCCGTGTCTTTCATATCTCCCCTGTTTTATCTCTGCATCGACTAGCATTTTTCATATCGGAATTTTTAGCTCACCAGACGGCTAGAATAGGAAGTTGTTCGTCATCTATGTCGTCGTCGTGTGTTTTGTGACGTCAACACTTTCAAACGACATCTCCTCTGAAACCACTGGACCTTCATCTGTAGCATCCTTGGGCTGCTTTTTTTTTATTACTGTTATGAAATTTGGCATTTTAATTTAGTGGCATCTCATAGTTCCCATAGACTTATATAATGGGGAAAATTGAAAAATGACATTTACTGCCAAGTCATTGCAGATATTTTGACAAAACATGAATAGAAATGTTCCTTGAGTAAACTTCTCTCAGTCATATGCTTTTATGTCAGCCTGGGGGTTCCGAAGGTTGTGTCTGGGTCATGCTTTTGGTTGCATTGGGCGGCAGGGCTTGAGATGTCATTTCATCTCAATGTCGGGTAAAAGTCCCACAAAAATGGAAGCAACGTCTCCAAAATGACCTAAATATAGTGTTGATGGTGCCGTTAAACCTCAATTCAAACAACACAATATTGCCTACAGCATTACGAAAGCACGCCCCCTTAAAATTTGACCCCCTTAAACCTCACTATTATGTAGTATACATTATTTTTATATATTTTTGCTCAAAAACATAGATTGTGGGTACTCGTTAGAGCCGCCTCGTCGAGGTGGTTCTAAAGAGTATCCACAAACTATGTTTTTAGCAGAAATAAGATAAATATTCGTACTTTTTCATCTGAAATTTTTCATTTTTCGATGGTAAAATTTACAATTATATTTGTATAGCCGTTTTTGGTATTGGTTTGCCTCCTGACCTGTCGCGATGATAAACTATAACTCCCAAATAGTTGCTCAGACTGAGCAGACCAATTTATCAAATATATGACGGTTGTTGCCTTGCTAGTATAGAAATAATGGCATGAAGTTGTAATTAATTCTGATTTATTCAGAGAATTTTACAGCCAAGCATGCAAGAGGTTTAAAATTAGACAGTGCAGTACCAGAATGAATCCTAGTAAAGGTATACACATCTGTTCATTTTGTACCAGAAACCCCAAAACGGGAAATTGGCAAACAGTGCATGCCCTGATCAGACGCCGCGTTCTGCGGCGTCTGATCTGGGCCTGCACTGTTTGCAAAACTGATTTTTTTTTGTTGCCATATGCTTAGGCAATTAGTGAGGCTTATCAGTGTGAACCTGAGATTTAATGAAGTTCATTTTGACAAATGAAAATAAACAGAGCTGTTGTTCTGGAGAGACTAAAATGTCCATACCTGGATTTTCGGGGTACTAAAACCCAGGAGTACATCAGTGACCCGAACTACCCCTAACTCGAACAGATTTTCATGGTTTAAAAGGTGTTCGAGCTAAGGCTGGCTAATCGGAGCTGAAAAGATAATCGATTATCAGTCATGTCATTGCGATCGATAATCGATTAGTAATCGATATGTTTTTTTCTTCATAATTTTACCTGTCTGAGCATGTCTCTTACCGTATGTTGCACTTTACTATATGTATATTTGAACAGACAGGCCTGAGCAAACAGTGCAGACCCAGATGAGACGCCGCAGAATGCGGCGTCTCATCCGGGTCTGCACTGTTTGCCACTCATCCAGCTATTTTAGGCATATCTTTGGTTAGTAAATTGTACGTGTCAAGTAATCGATTACAAGCAAATCAGAAATGATAATCATTTTTCTGGAATTTATCGATCGATCAATCGATTATACGATTAATCGTGTCAGCCTTAGTTCGAGCCATTAGAATTTGACTGTTTATCAGTTATCCCCTATATTAATTGCATTGTAACATACTGATCTGATAAAGATATGCTATCTCATGACAAGGGAGCTTTATCAGGTCAACGTGATATTGCACTTATGTGAACTGGAGCACGGGAAAAAATAGCCCAAACTGTGGGAGTGTACAAGGGGATTAATTGATAAATAGAATACCAGATTCGTGTCATTTGATATCAAGTTTATCAGGTTCGGCTTCGAGACAAACAGAGGTTGTTGAATCGCTCGGCAAGCCTCGCGATTCTACAAGCGTTCTCAAAGCCTTGCCTGATAAATTTGATATCAGATGACGCGGACCTGGTATTCTCTATCTATTGGTTTCCTTTTCAGTAATGATGCAAAATGTATAAAGCAAGCCCGCTGGGAGACAAACGAAATTGCTCAAGAACATAATGGGTAAACTAACTAAAGATGAAGAAAAGAGCCAGAAACAATGTAAACAAGTTGAACATAAATGATAAAATGTAAAAAAAAAATCTTTTAAGAAAAGGAAAATGAACATGACATAGAACCTGCCGGGTGGGTAAGGACCAAGGCGGCGTTAACATGTCTGGTAGGAGCGAGATGAATGGAGACTTGGAAGGTGTTTCAGTTGATCTCCACCCTCAGGATGCGTTGTTGTCCATGTTTGGCAACCAGTCGCTAAGCAGCGCCCAAATGGACTTCCAAAATGACAGGTTTGGATCTCGTGATCAGCAAAATTTGATACCCGCTTCTGGTTCTGGAGCCCAAGTACAAGAGAGTTTCACAGGAGCTGTTGGTTTGAATAGAATTCCAATATGGCAGACACGGTTCAGTGCGAGAGAAAGCCCTTTCCAGAGAATAGGAATTTCGATGATGTTTTCTTCTTCAAGAGGTGGTCAACAGAATATATTCTCGTCCGCAAGAAGCCAGCGATTTGGACCAACCCTGCTGCTGTATATGTTTCCAAACATGTTTCCTACGAGACAAACAGCGCACCAGACTAAAGGTCCAGTGATTACAGAAATACCAGCTACCCCTGAAGAAGGAAAAGAGGATATATTCCAAGAGACTAACTCAAATGAGAATATCGCGAAAAAGAATTGTAGAGAAAACAAGAACAAAGTACCAGATGTGAGATCGTGCAAGACAGACAAGACGGAGCACGAATTTAGTAACAAAGCCAATAAGTATGATGAAGTACTTCCTGGAGAATGTGGCCAAACGGACACAAAGGAAGGCAATATATTGGATGAAGATACCATTATGATAGACAAACGAATACATGAAACGTTTGTGTTTAATGATGATCGAAAAGAAACTTATCATACGAAGCCAGATACTGATTACTTCAACGCTAAAGATGGCATTGAATCGATTCCGAGTGAAAATATAACATACTTCGAAAATAATTTGACTGAACTGGTATCAGAAGATGATGATGAAAATCAATATTTAGGTCAGAAACAAGTAAATGACACAAGTATGAATAAAAGTGAAATAACGAATGAAACCACTCAAGAGACCGACAATCTGTCAAAACCCAAAGACTTTGATAAACACACTATTCAGTCTACCAAAAAGGAGAAGAGAAACAGAACAAAAAGTGAAAAGCATACGAGAAAGACAACTTATAAGCTGAAAGTGAACTTGAATCTCTGTCAACTTAATGCTAGTACAGAACAAGCAAAGACGGGAGAAGAGGCTCCTAGCGTGGTGGTAACACATAGCAAGGACAGTATTACTAGAATTGGTCATGAAAATGATTCCGCTATAGGAGACACACAAAACAATGAAAAAGATAATTCAAAGGAGTCCCTACCGTTTTTAAAAAATACTCAGCCGCTTATGCCAAATAACACTATTGTTGATCATGTTTCACCCGCTAAATCACCCGCTAAATCACCGAGGACAGGCGAATTTGAATTGAAGTCAGCTAATAAGGAATGCATTAGAACGAAACAACTTCAGTCGGAAGTAGCGGTGTCATGCACGATTCCAGACACAAACGGTTCTACAGAAAACAACACGAATGATTGCAAATACGAGACCACAAAAGACTTTGCCGGCTTTGATTGCTCATCTAGTCAGTCTTCCGGGGGTACAAGTATGACAACAAAATCAGGTACATACATTAAAATTCCCATCCGCAACTATTATTGACATTTATGCCGTTGGCGCAAAGGATTAAGCCTTTTACTGTGCGCTGACCTTCTCGGCTTACCTGTACAGAATTTCTTGTTGGAAATAGCAGGCGCTTTATGGAAACTATTTTTTAAACAAATATAACTAATTTATTTTTCAATTTGACAAACAAGTTTCGATTTAAACTAATTGTCCGTTTAAATACCTTCAAAAAGATATCAAATAAGTGGAACTTTTATTTAAATAGCTGCCGGCATTTTTATTTTCAAATTAACAACCCTTAATCCTTATATGAAGCATACAAAACTGTGGAAAAACAACGACGGTACCATACTTTAACGGCTAAAATCTTTACTTTCTATTAATATTGCAAACAATCGCCCGTATCAGGCGCAATGTGGTTACAATATTGTGCGCTTTGATAGCAATTATAATATTTCAAAATTATACTTAATAGCGGCATTTTGCGATTAAATTTGGAGCTTATTCAGAAAACCCTTTATCGTCTACACACGCGTGTAATCTCAAAGCGTGCCATTCTCTGTCGACCGTGAAATGAACACATCTTCACCTGGGCATCTCCTTGGAATGTTAATCAATCTAAAATGCTGTGTCTGATCAGCGTCTTATTTATTTATTTATCTATTTATCAATCTAAAATGCGGTGTCTGGTCTGCGTCTTATTTATTTATTTATTTATTTATTTATTTATTTTTCATGACCCGATTAGATTTTTTATACTTACTAAGCAATTTAAACAAACATTGCTAGTAATAAGATTACAATTGAAAGAAAGAAAGAAAATTGGATTTTTATAGAAAAAAACTGGGGTTTACCGTGGTATTCGTTTTTTTTTTTATTTCTTATCAAAGACATAGGTGGTGGGTACTCGGTAGAGCCACCTCAATGAGGCGGTTCTAACGAGAATACAAAACCTATGTTTTTTTGGTTTCCATTACGATAACACAACCATGCGATAAAGTACATTTTTCACATCTCCAAAATGGCTACTTTTCTGATGAAAATCAGTGATCTTTTTCTTATAAATACGGCAAACATGGGTTGTGGGTGCTCGGTAGAACCGCCTCGATCGTTAGAACCGCCTCATCGAGGCGGTTCCAACGGGTACCCACAACCTATGTTTTGGAACAAAAATAAGAAAAATAATGTATACCCCCGTAAACCCCAGTTTTCTGTATATGAAGTGGGGTATAGGGGGTCTTCATTTCACGGACTTGTTCACGTGATGATTAACAAATTATCAAGAATTGACTGAGCCGCACGGATGTGTTATCGTAATTTATTTATTTATTTGTTTATATTTTTGGTAAATGCGAGGATTGTTGGTTATATTTAGAACCAGCTCGTTCCGATTTATTTATTTTTATATGTATGTATTTTTTTTTCAACTGTTAAATGATTTATTAAGATCAGGATGTACACCTTTTCTGGTGTTCCTTCCATCATACCGGGGAAAAGAATTTGCATGTAAACCCAACTTTATATATTGAACAGTCGGATAATCAGGGATCAGCATGATTTTAACATAACACAAAAATAGTTCGAAAGTACTTGCTTCTTATTCTTCTATATTATTTTAGTCACTGTTGTTTTTTTTTTTTTTCATCACGGCAACAAGCCGTGTAATGAACACCCCCTTAAACAATGCTTTATATAGAGAAAACTGGTGTTTACTGTGATATTCATTTTTTTATTTCTTCTCCACATAGGTTGTGGGTGCTCGTTAGAGCCACCTCAATGAGGCGGTCCTAACGAGAATACAAAGTAGAAACCTGTTTTGAATATCGATAAGTTTTCATTAACAAATTAACTGTTTTTGAGATATCAAGAATACCCTACTTTGCAGCACGGATTTATTTTTTTTAAATTTATTTATTGCTCAATACGTTGATTGATGGTACCAGCTCATTCTGATTTTTTTTTTAAATTAATTTATGCATCACGTGAACATGTCCGTGAAATAAAGACATCCTTAAACCCCAGTTTATATAGAGAAAAAAAGGGATTTACGGGGGTATTCATTATTTTTCTTTCTTCTGCTCCAAGACATAGGTTGTGGGTACTCGTTACGACCGCCTCATTGAGGCGGTTCTAACGAGCACAAACAACCTATGTTTGAGCATGATTTTGACTTTAATAATAAACACAAAAACACAGGTAGAAAGATTTCAATTTTGCGCTTCTGTGCCCATAATCAACGTTTTATTACACTCAGGGGAAAATTTCACGGGTATTTAAGCAGAAGACAATTATCGCTTTTATGGCAAGTGGATTGTGTATTGCGTTCCGGCTACCGACCATCAGGAAGTCCGAAGATAAATGGACACCCGTGCACCTATAATGGATTACCTTATTTCCAGAAAGATTGTGTCATGCATACTACTGTGCATTCTTTATTCATATGAAGTATTGGTGCTATTTAGATAATGAGTACCAATTGTTGTTGTTGTTATTATTATTATTATTATTATTATTATTATTATTATTATTATATCTTTGTTTGTTTGATTTGAGGTTTAACGTCCCCGTCAATACTGTACAGGTCATTTTGGAGACGTTGCTTCCAATTTTGTGGGACTTTTACCCGACACTGAGATTAAATGGCATCTCAAGCCCAGCCACCCAATGAAACCAATAGGGTTTATAAGCATAGACGGGCCGACTCGTGCGCACCGCTTTGCCTCGGCAGGCTTATATCCTCTAAGCGGTTTACCAGCACTCGTGTGCGGGTCGGTTTCAGCTCTGTGTGGAAGCATCATGCAGCCTATCTATTTCTTCAAGCCCCAGATGAGACGTCGAGCTTAGATCAGGGCCTTTGCTGCAAACCCATTACGGCCTCCGCCCAACGGGCCTTCATCACGTGAACGAGTCCATGAAATGAACACCCCATTATGAAAAAATGCACTATATCACACGGGTGTGTTATCGTGATGTGAAGAAATAGATTGGGCTGCATGATGCTTCCACGCAGAGCTGAAACTGACTGCACAGCACATGAGTACTAGTAAACTGCATGGTGGCTCTAAGGCTGCCCATGAAAATTGGTGCGAGTTGGGCCGTCCATGCAGATAAACCCTACTGGTTTCATATGGTGGCAGGGCTTGAGATGTCATCTCAGTGTCCGCAAAATGACCTATACATTGTTTACGGGGACGTTAAGCCTTCAATCAAACAAAACTGCGAACCCATAAAGAAAACATATCCTTGTGATAATGTTTTCTTTCTTATCTTCGAAATGTTAATTTATATCTAAAAAAAATGAAACAAAAAAGCACATTAATTTTATGATGAACAATACAATGTCTTGGTGCGGATAACACACACATTGTAACCCCTCTAAACCTCTCTTTTCTGTATATAATGTAAAGTGGGGTTTACAGGGGTTTTTATTACATGGCCGCCCCCGCCCATAGGGGCTTGAAGAAATATATGGGCTGCACGATGCTTCCGCGCAGAGCTGAATCTGGCCCGCACCCTAGTACTGGTAAACCGCTTAGAAGATCTAAGCCTGTCCAGGAACCGCGGTGCGAGGCCGACCGTCCATGCTGATAAACCCTCATTGGGCGACAGGGCTTGAGATGTCATTTCGTCTCAGTGTCGGGTAAAAGTCCCACAAAATTGGAAGCAACGTCTCCAAAATGACCTTTACAGTGTTGATGGGGACGTTAAACCTCAAATCAAACAAACAAACAAATTTATTACATGGACTTATGAACATGTTGCTTTTCTAAACAATGTTATTTTAAATAATGCAATCTGACATCCATTAACTGTGAATGTTTTTTTTTTATAGCCCCGCTTTGAAAAAGTGGGGCTATATTGGATTTGCCATGTCCTTCTGTCATTCCGTAATTCCGTGATTCCGTTAATTTGTGTTGGCTCCATAACACTGTATCTGCTTAACATATTTTCATGAAACTTCACACAAATGTTAAACACCATAAGACAATGTGCAGAGCGAAGGAATTATAACTGTGGATTGCCTACTTTTGGAGTTATTGCCCTTTGAACATTTTCCGTAATTCCGTGATTCCGTTAATTTGTGTTGGCTCCATAACTTTGTATCTGCTTAACATATTTTCATGAAACTTCACACAAATGTTAAACACCATAAGACAATGTGCAGAGCGAAGGAATTATAACTGTTGATTGCCTACTTTTGGAGTTATTGCCCTTTGAACATTGAAAAATGGCAATTTTAATTGTGTCCGCTTCATAACTCGAAAACCGTTTGAGATATTTTTAGGAAACTTCACACAAATGTTAAGCACTATGAGACGATGTGCAGAGCGCAGGAACCATAACTCTGCATTGCTTATTTTTGGAGTTATTGCCCTTTGAACATTGAAAAATGCAATTTTAACAGTGTCCGCTTCATAACTCGAAAACCGTTTGAGATAATTTCATGAAACTTCACACAAATGTTAAGCACTATGAGACAATGTGCAGAGCGCAAGAACCATAACTCTGGTTTTCGTATTTTCTGTGTGTCTGTCTGTGTGTCTGTCTGTGTCTGTTAACAATTTTCGTGTCCGCTCCATAACTTTAAAACCCATTCACATATTTTCATGAAACTTCACACAAACATTAAACACCATGAGATGGTGTGCAGAGTGCAGGAACCATAACTCTGGATTGCCTAATTTTTTAGTTATTTCCCTTTGAATATTGAAAAATATCAATTTTAGCCGTCTTTGCTCGATAACTCAAAAACCGTTTGAGATAATTTTATGAAACTTCACACAAATGTAAAGCACCATATTACGTGTGCAGAGCGCAGGAACCCAAACTCTGGATTGTCTACTTTTTCAGTTATAGGCTTTTGAATATTAAAAAATGGCAATTTTAACTATGTCCGCTCCATAACCGTTTCTGATATTTTCATGAAACTTCAAATAAATGAAAAGCACCTTGAGATGATGTGCAGAGTGCAGGAACCATAACTCTGGTTGGCCTACTTTAGGAGTTATTGCCCTTTGAACATTTAAAAAGGCAATTTTGACTGTGTCGGCTCCATAACTCACAAACCATTTGAGATATTTTCATGACACTTCACACAAGTGTAAAGCACCATGAGACAATGTGCAGAGCGCAGGAACCCTGACTCTGATTTGCCTACTTTAGGAGTTATTACCCTTTGAACATTGAAAAATGGAAGATGAAATTTAGTATAAACATGGACATTCTGGTAATGTATCATGCTCATTGAAATGAGGGACAAGGGCTCACAACTCTTAGAGTTTTTCCAGATAATGTAAAATTTTCAACAGTTATTTCTTGTTCATAACTGTTTTCTCTGCAGCTTAAATAACTTTCTTCTCTGACAGCGCTGAAGCGGGGCTATAGTCAGATCCTCTGACAGCTCTAGTTTTTTTTTTTTTTTTTTCAAAAAATAATGTGGAATATCACATTCCAGAAAAAAAAGGGATTTTATGAGAACCGATAATATTTTAAGTACAAAAAGGCTCAATTTTAATCGTTTGACAAAAAGAGATTTTTTCTCGCTTAAAGTACCAAAACACGCAGTTCTAGATTAACTAGACGTATCTATCGTTCAATATCCCCCGGGGTCATTTTCACACACAGCCGGATTAAAACACACTATTGATTACACGATAGCTACACGATAGGTAGCTATCGTAGGCCTCAGTCAAAGGGAGACAACCCAATATTGACTTTCTGTGCGACTGTCACGGTTGAAAGTCATCGGGCTAATGTCAGATATAGTTGGCCATGTATATTAAGATCACCTTTGGGACTGTTCAAAAGTGGTCTTTAAGACCATTTTTGAACAGTCCCAAAGATGGTCTCTGACCAGAGGCAACTGAACGCAGAAAACACAGAAAGGATAACTTAAGCTTTCTTTAAAAGCTTTTTAAAACAGAATTAGTCTCATTTTTTGGTGATCTTAATACCAGAATTTTACTGTATTTTTATACAGAAACCATTGCCGACAATTCTGAGATACATGTACCATTATCATAAATTTGCTTAGCCTAAATCAAGTCTCCCAAGAGATACGCGTACACATAATAGGAGTGCTTCGTTTGGTATAGACTTGCCCAAGTTCCTACATTTACTTTTTATATCAAATGGAAGTCCCTTTAAACAAGAAAATATGTAAAAGTCTCTTTAGTCCTTATAGTTTCACAATTTCCATACAAGATAGTATTTTTTTCAAAACGATGTTCTAAAATGAACTATTAATTAACAGACTTGGGCAAGTCTACGTTTGGTACTGAACTAATTCATAGTCATTGATCAGCCCCCATAGCCCCATCGGGGCTTGGAGAAATAGATAGGGCTGCATGGTTCTTCCGCGCATAGCTGAAACCTACCTGGTAAATTGCTTAGGTCTAAGCCTGCGCAGGAAAAGTTATGCGAGTCTGACAGCTCCGTAAACCCTATCGGTGTCTAGGCGGTAGAGCTTGGGACGTCATTTCATCACAATGTTGGTAAAAGCAACGTCTCGAAAATGACCTGAATAGTATTGACGGGGGCGTAAAGCCTCAATTCAAACAAACAAAATTTAGCCAGCGCATGGCAAAACCTGTACAAAGACCTGTACGACTAGCAAATACTCAAATCATCTTATGAACCAGTCCGTGAAATAAAACCCCTAAACCCTACTATATACAGAGAAAACTGAGGTTTGAGGTTTGCGCGGGCATACATTATTTTTCTTATTGCTGCTCCACATTACGAAAACACGCCTATACAAATACATTTACACATTTATCGCCTAAAAAAAATGAAAATTTTCAGATGAAAAATTGTGATATTTTTCTTATTTTTGCTGAAGATATAGATTGTGGGTACTCGTTGAAACCGCCTCATTAAGGCGGTTCTAACGAGTACCAACAATCTATATCTCATTGCAGAAATAAGAAAAATAAAGTTTACCCCTGCAAACACCAGTTTCACTATATAAAAGTGGGGTTTGAGGGGGTCAAAATTGTATAGGCGTGTTTTCGTGATGAAGACAGGTTAGAAGCCTCCGTAGTGTAGTGGTTATGCTACTCGCCTTGTAAACCAGGGTTCGTAGGATCGACCCCGGGCTTCTCCAGACTTTCGGATGAGCCTTTAAACCCGAGGTCCGTCTCTGTATTACCTTAGCTGTTGGTGTGACGTAAAACTCAAACACTCACACTCCAAGACATAGGTTCTTGGTACTCATTAGAACCGCCTCAATGAAGCGGTTCTAACGAGCACCCGCAACATATATTTGCAGTAAATATCACGGACTTTTTGTCAGAAAAGTAGCAACTTTCCGTGTCACATAGTACATTTTACACATCTCCAAAATGACTTTGGAGATGTGTAAAATGTACTATGTTACACGGGTGCGTTTTCATAATGAGTTTTCGCTTATCAGACCTTCATTTGGACAGTCCCGAGACAGTGGAAGGCTGATGCGATCAGCGATGCGCGGATACGCAGTCGAATCCGAGTCTGCGTTAGTCGCACAGGCCAAATTATAGGATTTGTCGTGCGCCAGCTCAGTGATATAAAATGGCGATTTAAAAAAAGTCCGTGAATGTACACCCCCGTAAAACCCCACTTCATACAGAGAAATTTGTGGTTTAAGGGGTATACATTATTTTCCTTATTTCTGCTCCTAGATATAGGTTGTTGGTACTCGTTATAACCGCCTCAATAAGGCAGTTCTAACGAGTACCAACAACCTATGTTTTGAGTATAAATAAGACCAATACCACAAGTTTTCATCGAAAAACAAAATGACAGAATGCGCTTTTTCGCACGGATATGTAGAAGCCCCTGTGGCGCAGTGGTTATGCTACTCGCCTTGTAAACCAGGGATCGCAGGATCGATCCTGGGCTTCTCCAGACTTTCGGATGAGTCTTTAAACCGAGGTCCCGTCTCCGTATGACCTTAGCTGTTGGTGGGACGTAAAACTAAAACTCGCTCGCTCGCTCGCACGGATATGTTATCTTAAATGGTTAATATTTATCATGTTGAATAATTTAGCCACATCCGTTGCTAACTATCCATCAATCAAATTATCCGTTGCAGAACTTTGCGTCTCACATGTGACCCGAGCCAGGCTCGAACCACAGCGGTGATAAAGAGTCATCGCTCTTATCCACTAGGCCACGCCGCGGAGGCCGTTATATCCTAATATTAGTTCAGTTTTGTTTTTGGTAGCTTTTGTGAAAGTCAACTTCACGTGATACGGTTGAGTTGGTTTGCTTTTTTCTCTGTGTTTAACGGGCCCAGTCAACCGTGACACTATTTAGTTTAAATCGAACCGCGTGTGTGTGTGTGTGTGTGTTTGTGTGTGTGAATTCGGGTTTAACGTCGCTTTCAACAATTTTTCAGTCATATCACGACGGTGTCTGGTTGCAACAGGGAGCTCAATGCTCACTTTTATAGTGCTGCCTCACTGAAGCATCATGTCCCAGACACATAACATGATACCACACCCAGTCACATTATCCAGACACTGGGTCGACCAGTCCTATAGCTCTACCCCGTAAACCTGAGTGCCAAGCGAGGAGCAGCTAGTACCATTTTAACGACTTTGGTATGTCGCGGCCCGGGATCGAACCCGTGACCTCCCGTTCCCCGGAGCGGACACTCTACCAACTGAGCTATCGGGGCCGGTTTGCACCAGCATAGATGTGACGTTGCATAAACCTAATGACGTTGCACCGACGTTGATATGACGTTGCTTCATGATCCCAGACGTATTCGAGCCATTGATGTTCGGCTATTTTTCAGACTCAAGCCAGGCTAATTTTGATGTTAGCTTGCCTTCAAATTCATCTTCACAACCCTTCCAAGAGACTACCGGATCTGAATGGCAAAGCAGGGAACCAGTAGTGCAACCTGGAAAGGATTCATTACAAGAGCCAGCTGTCTGGCAACAAGCTGATCAGGGTAGGCTTTTAAGGGGAATGGGAACACCTGGTAGATTTTCTGCCATTTTCAAAAGTAGACGACTTTCAGGACTTCCTGTTTGCTTTTCTTTAAGCCCTGTCCCACTGAAAAAGGGGCCTGTTCTTAAAGTTAAGAATTCTTTCCTTTAAGAGTTGACCCCTATTGACATGGGAGGGAATCATACTTTTGCAGGAGTTGCCTTCACTGAAGGTGTTCCCATTCCCCATTAGAGTTTCTGTTAGAATCAGAAACACTTTTCATCAAGTTTTTTTTATAATTGTCTAATACTGAGTCGGTCGAATATAACCATTACCTCAGTTAATTGCAGGACAGAAACCAATACTAAGCAATGTTGATAAAGTTTCCCACAGTGGACAATGCATGATGCCTGTCGTGGGACTCGAACTTCGAACTCGAACCCCTCGATCACGAGTCAAGTGTTTTATCACTGCGCTTATGCGCAGAGGAAATCTTGAAGCTTATTTGTGCGGCGAATAGCATCTTCATGTAATGAATGTCTTTGGATACATTCGCACAGAGAAGACTCAGATCAGACTGCGCATATGCGCAGTCTGAACTGAGTTTTCGCTGTGCGCTATATTGATGCCATTTGACTCATATGTTGTTTCATTCTTCATCCAGACAATTTTTAAGAACGGTTGTATTCGAGTTGTATGGGCACAGACTCTCTCTAATCTTCACATATCACATATGTCTGAGGACACAACGTTCATTTCGCTTATGCGCATGCTCATCGGAGTCTTTGCTGGTCGCCATTGTGAGTAGTACGGCGTTTTCTCGTGAGCTTTGGATATGTTTGAAGCATACCTTCTCAGTGAGGCGGTTCTAACGAGTACCCACAACCTATGTCTTGGAGAAGAAATAAGACAAATAAAATATACCACTGTAAATCCCTGTTTTCTCTGTATAAGATGGGGTATAGACTATAGAGGGGTCTTCATAACACAGGTTGGTACTTTTTGGGAAATTGATTTCATTGCACTCTTTAACTTTTTGGTCACTTGTATATAGTCACGTTGACAACAGCAGTATAATGGCACTAATATAAATAACTTTGGGTTGATTGATGAACAATCGACAAAAATAGTAAGAAGAATGTACTCAGGAAACGCCATAATAAAAAAACTAAAACCAAACAGCACAAAACGGCTGACGACATGGATGATGTTGCGGATGGCTTTCGGGACCAAGTGACAATAAGACACAACATGGTCACCATCAAAACTATCGGTAGCTGGGGCCTTAGTTTAAACATTTATTTCGCCGGCCTTGGTAGCTCAGTCGGATGCGCGTCTGACTGGTGGGCAGGAGGACGCGGGTTCGAAACCTGCCGGAGTCGTCAGCATTCTTTCGTGGAGATTGATCATGAAATCTTTTCTACGGTCATTCTCTCCCTTCTGCTGATTCAAGAAGGACAGTTGTCAGTTTCTGGCGAAGTAAACTGAGTAAACTAAGTAAACTGACGGGCTCAAAAATGACCTAAATAGTGTTGACTGGGCCGTTAAACCCCAATACAAACAAAAAAACATAAACATTTATTTTATAAGCAACAAGCTCCACTATAGCACTTATATCCCACCATGTCCGTTGTGGCAGGTTCTGTTACATGTAATAAATATTTAAAAACAAACAAAACTTCGTTAATAGTCTTCATTTTATAAGAACGACTGAAATGCATTTTATTTTTAAGGGGAATGGGAACACCTGGCAGATTTTTCCACCATTTTTCAAAGGGAGACGATTTTCGGGACTGCCTGATCACTTTTCTATAAACGCTGTCCCACTGAAAACGGGATGTAATCTTAAAGGAAAGAAATTGCTCCTCTTTCGACATGGGAGACAAAAATACTTTTTCAGAAGTTGCCTCCCCTGAAGGTGTTTCCATTCCCTTTAAGTGTGATGCAACAAAAAAACGCGATTGTTTACAACTCGTCACCGCCCATCCGGGCTTGAAGAAATAGATTGGGCTGCATGATGCTTCCAAGCAGAGCTGAAACCGGGCACACATGAGTACTGGTAAACCGCTTAGGGGTCTAAGCCTGCCCAGGCAAAGTGATGCGAGTCGGACCGTCCCTAAATATTAACCCTTTTGATTTGTTTGAGCGACAGGGACTGAGATGTCATTTTGTCACAATGTCAGCGGGTAAAAGTCCAACAAAATTGACAGCAACGTCTCCAAAATGACCTAAATAGTGTTGACGGGGATGTAAAACCTCAATTCAAACATCTATAACGATTCGGTCGCACAAAGGGTAAAGTGGTCTTCCATTATGTGTGCCTAGCGAAGACTCAGATCAGCCTGCGCATCTCGCACTGAATTATGAGCCTTCGCACATGCGCGATATGGACGACCAGTGACACATGCCTCTTCGTCGGGGAATGCTGTATTCTGACAAATATTGTGAATAGAGTAGGTTGTGGCCACGTAAAATCGATTTAAGCACCCCCCCCCCCCCCCCCCCCAGTGGAATTCGTTTCGATGACCGTTCCAGGCGGTTCTTCTGTCGCGGTTTATTTTTGTTATGGTTTGTCTTTGAGTGTGTGTATCGTGTGTATCGCTTATGTTATTTTGTTTTGGACAGCCAATTTGCCATTTTGTGGGAAAGTAACTATCCTTTTGGCTTTCCGCTATTGATGTTTCCATTAGGGTCTAGTTGTTTCATGTTTGTGCTTCTTCTGATGGGAGTTGTGGGTTAATTGTATCGATTCCTGATCATTGCCATCACATCTATTTTATGTCCCCGTCAACACTATATGGGTTATTTTGGAGACCTTATTTCTTATTTTTGGAAATTTTACCCCCATTGAGATGAAATGACATCTCAAGCCCTGCCATCCAAAGAAACCGCTAAGGATTATAACTAGGGACGGTCCGACGCGCATTATTTTCTCTTAGATCTAAGCGGTTTACAAGTACTCGTGTGCGGTCGGTTTCAGCTCTGCGTGGAAGCATCATGCAGCTAAATATATTTCTTCAAGCCCCGATGGGCGGGGGCGCATTCAGTAGCATCATTGAACAAGAGAAGAGGAGAAAGTACAGCTTAACGGGGCTAGTCCAAAAAGGACTCAATCATATTGGGGCTTGTTTCAAACAAAAAACATGTATAAACACACATCAGTGTAACAAGTCCGTGTACTGAACACCCATCTAAACCCAACTGTAGGTGGAGAAAATTAGTTTTACGGGGGTATTTATCATTTTCCTTATTTTTGCGCCAAAATGTAGATTGTGGGTACTCGTTAGGACCGCCTCATTGATGGTGGGTACTCATTAGAACCTCCTCATTGAGGCGGTTCTAACGTGCACCAACAATCTATTTATGGACTAGAAATAAGAAAAATACCGAACATCTTCTTCTGAAAAATTCTGGATCTACAGATAAGAAAGGCGCCTTTTTTAGAGTTCGGGGGTTAAAACGAACATTCTCAAGCCAGATCTTGGTAAATATGTTTTCAGGAATCAGTGACGACAGGACTTCCCAGCACCAGAAAATGGTTTCCAATCTACGTGAGCTGGTAGCCAAGGAAGGGCTGGTTGTGAAAGACGTGTATCCTGATGGCAACTGCTTGTTTGCTGCAGTGGTTGACCAATTGAGAGTGCGAGGAGAATTCTTCTACACCCCAAGGACGCTGCGAAAGGCCGCTGTCGATCATCTTAGAGAGCACCCATTCCTGGTTGTTAAACTTTACCAGTCTCTCCTTTGAGCTAATTCAGCAGACGACAAATTGTTGATCATTTTCTACTTTTTCCCAGAAAACAGGAATTGACATCTAATGCAAATTGTCTCGAGATGTCAAATCCTGTTTTCTAGGAAAAAATAAGAAAAATATTTCAAACTGTCGTGTGCTGAAAAAATACCCAGTATGCAGAGCGTTAAAAATAGCTGAAATGATTTCCTGAAAGCTTGGACAAGCAAACACGTGTCTTTGGTTACTTGCGCATAGCGAAGACTCAGATCAGACTGCGCCATCTGATCAGTATCATCTGAGCGCAGTATGGATGTCTTAATGGAGTCAAGGATTTTTTCAGGTTTACGACCCTTTCAAAATTTTATCACTTTACATCACGAAAACATGCCTACAAAATTTTGACCCCCTAGAACCCCACTTTTATATAGTAAAACTGGGGTTTACAGGGGTATACATTATTTTTGTTATTTCTGCTCGAAAACATAGATTGTGGGTACTCGTTAGAACCGCCTCGTCGGTTCTAACGAGTACCCACAATCTATGTTTTGAGCAGAAATATGAAAAATATAACGCGGGAAAATTTCATTTTTTGGTGGTAAAATTTTACCAATATATTTGAATAGGCGTGTTTTCGTAATGCAGTCGAGTCTACCACTAATTAGAGGTGGGCAAAAACCGGAGTACACGGAGAAATAACAAACATACAAAACACCAGACCTTCCGTTGCAGAACTTCGAGTCCCACATGTGACTAGAGCGAGGCTCGAACTCACAACGGTGAGAGTCCTTACGTTTAAGAGTCAGTGCCCCAAGCCACTAGGCCACCGAAGCCCTGTTTGCAGCCAGAGAAGGCTGTGCTCTTACCAAGTGGATGTACAGGCTGACTTATGCTTGTAGTGTGCAGCTGTGCGCACATCTCTGGAGGCATAATAATGCTTGTCACGGATCGTGTAGTCATTTATGTATGAAACGGCAATAAGATAGCAAAACCATTAATTCATGTCTCCAAACCTGACACTTTCCTGTTGATAAGTGACGTTTTTCTTGTTTATGCTCCAAGCATATGTTGTGGTTAGGCTCAGGCTTAAATTAAATGCAGTAAAAAGAATACCAAAGTAAAGAGCTCTATATGTTTTATACCCCACCACACGATAGTGGTGGCGTATTATGATATACCGTCGAGTGTCTGTCCGTCCGTCCATCCGTCCATCCGCCGCACCATTTCCTATCGATAACTTGAGAAATTTTTTCACGGATTTTTTTTTCAAACTTTGCATACATGCTTATACCGATAATGAGTGGTATGGGATTGTAAACGGGCAAAATTCGTTATCATTTGACAGAGTTACGGCCTTTTTTAATTCAAAATAAGGGTTTATCAATAACTTAAACACTTTTCCACGGACTTTCTTCAAATTTTGTATATACATTGGTATTGGGTATGAGTGGTTTGGGATTGTTAATGGACAAAATACGTTAACATTTAACGGAGTTATGGCCGTTAACATTTCCCATTAAATAGTTTTTGGGTACTTATTCCTTTACTAAATGGAATATATGTATGAAACTTCACTGATATAGAGACCATCATAAGAAGCATGTTTTGTATTGTTAATAGGCAAAATGCGTTAACATTTGACAGAGTTATTGCCGTTAACAATTTCCATTTAATGGTTTTTGGACTCTTATTTGTTTATTTTATGGAATAATTGGATGAAATTTTGTATATATTTTGGTATTGGGAATTTGTGGTTTGGGAATTGCTCATGCCATAAATACGTATACATTTGATAGAGTTATTGCCGTTAACATTTTCCATCAAATGGTTTTTGAACACTTATTCCATTACTTAATGGAATATATGGATGAAACTTCACAGATATATAGACCACTGTCGGAAGAATGTTTAGTATTGTTAATTGGCAAAATACGTTAACATATTCGACAGTTTTGGCCGTGTACAAGTCCCATTAAATGCTTTTTTGGCGTTTTTCCTTAACTTAATGGAATATATGGATGAAACTTCACATATATATAATATTAAAGGAAGCATGTTTGGGATTGTTAATTGGCAAAATACGTTAATATCTTTGTCAGAGTTATGGCCTTTAACAATTCTCATTAAATGGGATTTGTTTTTTTTATTCCTTTACTTAATGGAATACATGGATTTGGATAGGCTGTTCTAACGAGTACCCACAGTCTATGTGTTTTGCAGAAATATAAAAAATATCAGAAAATTTTCATATTTGGTGGTAAAATTTTCAATATATTGGAATAGGCGTGTTTTTGTAATGTAACAAATTAATCCAGCTCATGAGAAGAGGCTCCTATCACATAGGCGACCAACAAAGACTCAGGTGAGACAGTGCGTGTGCGCAGTCTCGCCTGAGCCTTTGTTGCTTTTGTTTGTTTGTTTGATTTGAGGTTTAACGTCCCGATCAACACTGTATAGGTCATTTTGATGACGTTGCTTCCCATTTTGTGGGACTCATACCCGGCATTAAGATGAAACGACATCTCAAGCGCTGTCGCCCAATGAAACAAATAGGGTTTATAAGCATGGACGGTCCGACTCGCACCGCTTTGCCTGGGCAGGGTTTGAACCTCTAAGTGGTTTACCAGTACTCGTGTACGGGTCGGTTTCAGCTCTGCGTGGAAACATCATGCAGCCAGTCCTTATTTCTTCAAGCCCCGATTGGGGGGGGGGGGGGGTGGCGCTGATCCTTTGTTGCCCACATACATAGAGTGAATACCTTATACAGGTAAACTTCATGAAACATTATGATAACACATCCGTGCTACATAGTGCATTCTTTCATATCTCTAAAACTGTTATTTTTTATGTTGTTTTCTTATTTATACTCCAAACATAGGTTGTGGGTGCTCGTTAGAACCGCCTCAGGCGGTTCTAACGAGTACCCACAACATATGTCTTGGAGCAGAAATAAAGAAAATAATCTTTACCCTTGTAAACCTCATTTTTCTCTATACAAATTTGGGTAAAGAGAGGTATTCATTACACGGCTTGTTAACATGATGAGAAGCCATGCATTTAGCCATATTGGTCGCCCGCACAGACGCGTCTGAACCTTGTCATGTTGTCTTTGCAATAAGTGCCCATTTCCTATGATTTGTTTGTTTGATTTGGGGTTTAACGTCCCTGTCAACAATGTAAAGGTCATTTTGGAGACGTTGCTTCCAATTTTGTGGGACTTTTCCCGGACATTGAGATGAAATGCCGCCCAATGAAACCAATAGGGTTTATAAGCACCGCTTTGCCTGGGCAGGCTTAGATCCTCTGAGCAGTTTGCAATACTCGTGTGCGGGTCAATTTCAGCTGTGCATGGAAGCATCATGCAGCCCATCTATTTCTAAGCTCCGACGGGCGGGGGCCGCCATTCCCTATGAGCTGACTCAATTTACAATTATGGGAGTCGTGGAAAAGCCATTTACATCATATGGCTATGCTGCCCTATTCACCTTATTTGCATCATCTGCTGGTTCCTAGTCTGAAGGTTATCAGTGTTGGAAAAACAGGCAACCAGACCCCCTGACCTTTTAAGGTCAGGGGGGGGGTCTGGTTACCTGTTTTTTCCAGTATTGACAATGTGCAAGCTGGGAGCCAGCAAATATTGCAAATATGGTGAACTGGAATACCTTCCATCCTTTTTCAGCCTGATGGTACCCCGTTATACTGCTTTGTCACTGATTGCTCATGGGAGGATTACCTGACAAGTATGGGAAAAGAGGGAGAATGGGGAGATCACGTGATTATAAGGTAAACAATACATGACGATAACACATCTGTTCGATATACGACATTTTTCAAACCTCAAAAAAAAGGCAATTTTTCTGAAGAAAATTTGTGATATTTTTCTTATTAATACTCCAAACATAGGTTTTGGGTGCTCGTTAGAACCGCCTCATTGAGGCGGTTCTAACGAGTACCCACAACCTATGCCTTGGAGCAGAAATAAGGAAAATAATATTAACCACCATAAACCCCAGTTTTCTCTGTATAAAGTGGGGTTTTAGTAGGGCCGTTGTTTCACGGACTTGCTCACGTGATGATATATGTTCACTGCTTTTAGGATGGCAGGAGTAGAATAATTGGGACGCCATGTATTATTTATCAGGTACCGGCCCCGCTAGCTCAGTTGGTAGAGTGTCCGCTCCGGGGAACGGGAGGTCACGGGTTCGATCCCGGGCCGCGACATACCAAAGTCGTTAACAATGGTACTAGCTGCTCCTCGCTTGGCACTCAGATTTACGGGGTAGAGCTAGGACTGGTCGACCCAGTGTCAGGATAATGTGACTGGGTGTGGTATCATGTAATGTGTCTGGGACATGATACTTCAGTGTGGCAGCACTATAAAAGTGAGCATTGAGCTCCCTGTCGCAACCAGACACCGTCGTGATATGACTGAAAAATTGTTGAAAGCGACGTTAAACCCGAATTCAACACACACACACACACACACACATTATTTATCAGGTGAATAATACAGAGTAAAATTCCTTTTATTAAGACCACCTTTGGGACCGTTCAGAAGTGGTCTAAAGACCACTTTTGAACAGTCCCAAAGGAGGTCCCTGGCCTGAGGGCTTTGTGTGCAGAAACACGCAGAAAGAATAACTGCAGCCTTATAAATAAGCTTTTTGTAGCAGAATTAAGTCTTAATTTTAGGTGGTCTTAATAGCGGAGTTTTACTGTACATATGGTCCGCTTACAAGATGGAAATTGGGAGGACAGTGGACGGCGATAAAGGAGACCGCCTGTGAGATAACAAAAAAATCAGGATAACAGGGGACCGTTAATGGGTAGCCACCTCTTTTGAAGAATGCGATTATTCATGGTCTTCATTTCAAATGAACATTTGTGCTCTTCTTTTTGTACACCCCGACTATAGATTTGCATGTTTTGTTGGTTTAAATCATTAAAATTTTATAATACAGTCTTTTTCCCAATTGTGTTTACAGTCAATTCATAGAAGCGTCCATGGTGAAGTTGGGAGTCGTTGGTCGTTGGCTCATGCAAATTGTCTCCTAGCATGAGATGTTAAGTCCTGTTTTCTGGGAAAAAGAAAAAAATATCAACAATTTGTCGTCTGCTGAATTAGCCTAGAGAGTGTTGAATGTTAATTGAACCCATATAAGCCTAGCGTCATTGGCAAACAGTTTAGACCCAGATCAGACGTCACAGATCTGGGTCTACACTGGTTGCTTGAAGTGCAAATATCTTAACTCGTTTAAATTTTAAAGAAAACCCTAGACTCATCCCAAACTACAGTAGAACTTCGATGGCTCGAACAACGATGCCTCGTTTACCATGGATGTGCCGAACCCATTCTTGAATCCCTAGCGAAATCCTCTACATAAGAAATAGTGGGGGATAATTAAGAAGATTTTCGACTTTTCTCTTTCAAATGTATGCTGTGTGTTCTCATTAGAATCGCCTCGATGAGGCGATTCTAATGAGTACACATAGCATACATTTTTATCATAGAACACCAAAAAGATGTCCCAAAATGAACCCCGTTATTTCTCCTGGCAGTAACCCTCAATGGCCCGAACAACCCCTGTCTCGAACAGATTTTCGTGGTCCCAAAGGTGCTCGAGGCATCGAAGTTCGACTGTATAACGTTGACGATTCTATGTGTCGGATATATATGGGTTAAATCTCGTATTTTCGAGACGGTGATATAATTTTTGTTCTCACTTTCTCACAGCGCAATTTCTAGTGTCTTGAAACGGAAACTTGTGATACTTGGTGGCTTGTCAGGTCTAAGTCGCACAGTTCAAGAACCAGATCATGCATACAGAGAAATTGTCAGAAGCTGGTCAGAAACAGAATCTGACAGCAAACAGTCTGCGAGTGAGAGCGGTCAAGAACCATCAGGTCGTGGTAAAGAAGGCAGCGGTGCGTCAATACATGTAGATTCTGATAATCGCCAGCCCAAACACGCTGAAACAGAGAAAGAAGAATTGGAGAGTTTATATCTGGGACATTTAGCTGAAAGTCATTATGTCAGCCTGCGAAGACAAGACTGGGAGGACAAGTTACATGAAAGTGAGTAATAAATTATTATGAAACACGCCTATGCAAATGCATTGTAAACGTTACCGCAAAACACTGAAAATTTTAAGATGAAAAATTGTGATTATTTCTTATTTCTGCTCAAAATATAGATTGTTGGTACTTGTTAGAACCGCCTTATCGAGGCGGTTCTAACGAGTACCCACATTCTATATTTTAGAGCAAAAATAGGAAAAATAAGGTTTACCCCTGTAAACCAAAGTTTTACTGTATAAAAGTGGGGTTCAAGGGGGTCAAATGATATTGGCGTGTTTTCGTGATGTATATTTTCATTATTGATAATTCCCGCAGAACTGCACGCACGAAAACCCCTACCTTTGCAGTGCAGATCGGATGGCTTCAAAAGAAGTCATCTGACCAGGATCTACATTGTTTGTCATGCAGTTGTTGAACTGAATAAATACATTGTTTCAAGCGACTTGATTGGCTTATAGAAATGGTTAAATTTATTCATCATATGACGTCGCGTCTGAGAGTGTCATAACACCATGAAATAAATTCCGTAATCCATTAGTCGATTAAATATGTAAATTAATTAGATACGTTCCGTTATGTTACATGTACGACGGATTATTGACAATTTGGTAAACAAATCGTGAATAAAATGCGTTTTTAATGCCATATGATAAATAGAGTAAGTGAGTGTTTGAGTTTTACGTCCCACCAATAGCTAAGGTCATTAGAAGACGGGACCTCGGTTTAAAGACTCATCCGAAAGTCTGGAGAAGCCGGGATCGATCCTGCGACCCCTGGTTTACAAGGCGAGTAGCGTAACCACTACACCACGGAGGCTTCTCATTTGATAAATAGAATCTTGCATTCGTGCTCATGTGTAATTAAATTTATCAAACTCGTTGAAGAAAAGGGATAAAATGCTCGGCAAAATTGGAAACAACGTCTATAAAAATGACCTTAACAGTGTTGACGGTGACGTTAAACCCCAAATCAAACAAAACTCGCATTTTACATGATCTATTTTCCTCAACTCGTATAATAAATTCAATATTACATGAACATTCATAAGATCCTCTCTTTAGCACCTATATATAATGATAAAATGCTCCTCTTAATACCTTTGGACAGGTCCATTCCCAGACTTATGAGAGTCTAGTTAGTTTTAATTGTTGTACGTTTTGCAAAACTTCTCGTATGCTTAGCATACCATGTAGATTTTGTTCAGTCGGCTCATTCTGCAGAATAGAAGTGGAGGCAATGATCAGGAATCGATACAATTAACCCACAGCTCCCATCAGAGACAACAAAGGGTAAGAAACACAAACAAGAAACAACAGACCCTAATGGAGACATCAATAGCGGAAAGCCAAAGGGACAGTTACCTTACCACAAAATGGCCAATAGGCTATCCAAAAGTCTTATCTGGGTCTACACTGTTACCCAGTGACCCTTTTGGGACATAATGCCTGCGTTGGTTAACTATAGCATTGTTGTTTACTGGTGATCAACTCAAAGTGATTGCACGATACAAAAATGAACGTGAGTGGCTTAGAACGATTGAATATCGGGTTCTTTGTTGCGAGCCAACGTCTTAGAATCAGTTTTAGGAGACAGTGAAATTATAGAAATTGGTGCCCGCCTGAAGTTCCTTTCTATTTAACCCATTGCATGCGGGAAACCCCGAAAGGGTTACCTTGGCAAGCATTGCAGGCAAATTTCAGACGCCGCAGAACGTGGCGAATGGACTTGCCCTACGTATAGCAATGGCAGAGTCCACTAGTATACAATGGGTTAAGAGCATAACGACACACGTAACTGACGATATATTGCAACAGTGACATATGCAATAGTGCTTATATGCTTATATGACAGGAAATGACAATCATAACTGTTTTGGGCAATGGTGTTTTCGGTAGCGCAATCGTTTCAGCGATGTGGTACCTAAACTGTATTTTATTTCAACAAACAGAAAATTTAATGACCGAATTTGACCAAGTCTAAAGAATTAAGAAACATATATCAGATATCTTGCTTATTACATTACACAATTGGCAACAATTGTATTTATATCACTGAGAATTTTGACACTGGATATACAAAAAACTATGAAAATTGTTTATCTGTTGTAAGCAAATCATATCCCAGATTACAATTGCAATAATATTGCAACATCAGCCTGCAGTAACAATACTTTTGCGAAAAAGTTTTTTGATGATAGTAATGCAATAGTTATTATAGCCAGCAAATAGTTAACCATATTGTCTACTCATAATATGCAGCTACAGGTCTGTGAAATGATCACAATGTTAAACATACTTTATACAGTGTACAGTGGGCTTTACCGTGGTCCAAATTATTTTCCTCACTCTGTTTGGTTTTGGTTTTTTTTTTTTTCGCATTTTTATTGTTGAAGTAAATTTTTCGTTATTCGTTTTTCGAGTTTCTATATTCGAAGGACCAAAAATCGTATTTTCACATTCGAAGTCCTATTTTGGCACTCGAATTGGGGCCGAATATTGTATTTTGACAGACAAAATAGAAGTGAAGGCAGTGATCAGGAATCGATACAATTAACCCACAACTACCTTCAGAGACACCAAAATCCTGTTTTTACATTCGAATACGGGCCAAATATCGTATTTTGGCATTTAAAATCCTATTTTGCCCTTCGAACTGGGCGGAATACCTTATTTTGTCATTCCAAATCCTATTTTGACATTCCAACTGGAACCAAATACCGTATTTTGACATTCAATGTCCTGAAATTCAGAATCCTATTTTAATTTTCAAACTTGGGCCGAATTTCGTATTTGACGTTCAAAATCCTATTTGACTTTCGAAGAAGGACAGAATGTCATATTTTGACATTCAGATTCCTATTTTAACAGTCAAACCCGGGGCCGCATATCGTTTTTTGACCTTCTATTTTGGGACCAAATGTCCTGTCATGACAGTCATATTAAGTCCCAGTTCGAATGTCAGAATAGGATTTTGATTGTAAAAATGCGATATTTGATCTCAATATTTTATTTCAACAAACAGAAAATTTAATGACCAAATTTGACCAAGTCTAAAGAATTAAGAAACATATATCAGATATCTTGCTTATTACATTGCACAATTGGCAATAATTGTATTTATATCCTTGAGAATTTTGACACTGGGTATACAAAAAAATATGAAAATTGTTTATCTGTTGTAAGCAAATCATATCCCAGATTACAATTGCAATAATATTGCAACATCAGCCTGCAGTAACAATACTTTTGCGAAAAAGTTTTTTGATGATAGTAATGCAATAGTTATTATAGCCAGCAAATAGTTAACCATATTGTCTACTCATAATATGCAGCTACAGGTCTGTGAAATGATCACAATGTTAAACATACTTTATACAGTGTACAGTGGGCTTTACCGTGGTCCAAATTATTTTCCTCACTCTGTGTGGTTTTCGTTTTTTTTTTTTCGCTTTTTTATTGTTGAAGTAAATTTTTCGTTATTCGTTTTTCGAGTTTCTATATTCGAAGGACCGAAAATCGTATTTTCACATTCGAAGTCCTATTTTGGCACTCGAATTCGGGCCGAATATTGTATTTTGACAGACAAAATAGAAGTGAAGGCAGTGATCAGGAATCGATACAATTAACCCACAACTACCTTCAGAGACACCAAAATCCTGTTTTTACATTCGAATACGGGCCAAATATGTATTTTGGCATTCAAAATCCTATTTTGCCCTTCGAACTGGGCGGAATACCTTATTTTGTCATTCCAAATCCTATTTTGACATTCCAACTGGAACCAAATACCGTATTTTGACATTCAATGTCCTGAAATTCAGAATCCTATTTTAATTTTCAAACTTGGGCCGAATTTCGTATTTGACGTTCAAAATCCTATTTGACTTTCGAACAAGGACAGAATATCATATTTTGACATTCAGATTCCTATTTTAACAGTCAAACCCGGGGCCGCATATCGTTTTTTTTTACCTTCTATTTTGGGACCAAATGTCCTGTCATGACAGTCATATTAAGTCCCAGTTCGAATGTCAGAATAGGATTTTGAATGTCAAAATCGGATATTTGATCTCATTTCGAATGTTAAAATAGGATTTTGAATGTCAATATACGATATTCGGCGCCGCTTCGAATGTAAAAATAATATTTTGAATCGGTCCCAATTGTAGGATTTTGAATGTCAAAATACCATTTTCGGCCCCAGTTCGAATGTCAAAATACGACTTTGAAAGTGAAAATACGATATTTCATCCCAGTATGAATGTCAAAATAGGATTTTGGAAGTGAAAATATGATATTCGGCCCCCGTTCGAATGTTAAAATAAGATATTGGAGGTGAAAATACGATATTCTCTCCCAATCCGAATGTCGAAATCGGACTTTGTAAGTGAAAATACGATACTCTGTCCCAGTATGAATGTCAAAATATGATTTTGGAAGTGAAAATACGATATCCGGCCCCAGTTTGAAAGTCAAAATAGACTTTGGAAGTATAACTACGATATTCGGCCCGTTCGAATGTCAAAATAGGACATTGGAAGTGAAAGTACGATATTCGCCCCAGTTCGAATGTCATTATAGGTCTTTGGAAGCGAAAATACGATATTTGGACCTAGTTCGTACGTCAAAATAGGAGTTTGGAAGTGAAAATACGATATTCTGTCACGATTCGAATGTCAAAATTGGAGTTTGAATATCAAATACGAATACTGTCCCAGTTCGAATGTCAAAATAGGATTTTGAATGTCAGAATACGTTATTCGGTCCCCATTTCGAATACCGAAAAACGAATAACGAAAAACTGGCGAAAAGAGAAAATCGAAAACGAAGAACATAACGAAAATATAACTAACTAACCTGAAAATGAAAAACGAAAATCAAACTTGTTTGTGTTTGTGTTTCTTTCCCTTTGGTGTCTCTGATGGGAGCTGTGGGTTAATTGTATCGATTCCTGATCATTGCCTTCACTTCTATTATGTGATATTGTGTGTGGGGTGGGGCGTGATTTAGGATCTGGTTGTATCAGTTCCTTTTACAATTTTCTAACTTCACCTTCCTATGACAGTAAATCATACCAAGAGTAGATCAGACGGACCTATGGTGGTGCTGCTTGATCTTACGCATACAGTTTATAGGGAACATCTAACATAAAGACTAACTTCATTGGATCGAAACTGTATAAATTTATACTGGACAGGGATAGTACTAGCCTTTTGAGTGTTGATCATTGCGTTAGGCGAGGACGCGTCATAAGTATTCTTTAATGATATCTTTTCGATCTTTCATAAAATAAAGGTGCATGTATGTTGTGTCTTCACGGTAGTAGAAACACTATACGTGTTTAAGATAATATAAGAAGTGCCTCTGTAAATAATTCATAACTATTTAATTTATGGAGTTATAGAGATATTCCGATCTGAACCAGTCACATTTAACATTACGAAGACACGCCTATACAAATACATTGTAAATTTTATCACAGAAAATCGAAAATTTCATGATGAAAAATTGCTGCTCAAAATATAGATAGTGGAATATAGAATGAGTACCCATAGTCTATATTTTAGAGCAGATATAAAAAGAATAAGGTTTACCCCTGTCAACCCCAGTTTTACTATATAAAAGTGGGGTTCAAGGGGGTCAAAATTATATAGGCATGGTTTCATTGTTTCACTGGACTGGTTTAGAGAACAAACAAAAGTTAATATTTGTCTGCTACGGCCATGGTGTACACAAACACAGATCTATGGTTATGTTTATTTGCTATTCATGTATTTTATCTTTAGTTCTGAGAAAGAAAACAGACTCAGATTTGCTGTACTATGGCGGAAAAGAGAAATGTTCGGAAGACGGTAAGAATGATACTAACTGAGCCAGCGCATTACAAAACGTACAATTAGACACGTGCGCCCAACGAAGACCGTTGTGCGCTCCAGGGATAGCTAAGTGCCAAATGCTCCTTCATGTAGCAACAGAAGTCTGTGGTTAGACTATATGGATGCGCAGGCTGATCTGCGTCCTTCGATGGGCGCACATTTATTTTGTAGGTTTTGTCGTGCGCTGACACAATTTCTTCAAAGGAAGTCAATAAGGTGTGTAATAGGGATAATTCAGTTTGTTTGTTTTTCTTGGTTTACCTGCCTTTGTTTAACTATCTCCAATGAGCTTAAGACGAGTTTTTGCTAGTTCCAATACGTAAACACGCCTATAAAAATACATTGTAAACTTTGCCTACGAAAAATCGAAATTTTTTAGATGAAAAATTGTGATAATTTTCTTATTTCTTCTCAAAATATAGATTGTGGGTAGTCGTTAGAACCACCTCATCGAGGCGGTTCTAACGACTACCCACAATCTATATTTTAGAGCAGAAATAAGAAAATAAGGTTTACCCCTGTAAACCCCAGTTTTACAATATAAAAAGGGTTCAAGGGGGTCAGCGGGGGCTTGAAGAAATAGATGGGCTGCATGATGCTTCCACGCAGATCTGAAACCGACCAGCACACGAGTACTGGTAAACTGCTTAGAGGATCAAAGCCTGCCCAGGCAAAGCGGTGCGAGTGTCGGACCGTCCACGCTTATAAACCCTATTGGTTTCATTGGGCGGCAGGGCTTGAGATGTCATTTCATCTCAGTGTCGGGTAAAAGTCCCACAAAATTGGAAGCAACGTTTCCAAAATGACCTTTACAGTGTTGATGGGGGACGTGAAACCTCAAATCAAACAAAACAAAATCAAGGGGGTCAAAATTGTATAGGCGTGTTTCCGTGATGAAAAATGCGCCGATGTTTAGTCATGTTGTCAAAAATCAAAGTGCATGAAATAAGAGCAGATGGATTTTCACAGCCTCTCTTGCTTTGCCAGTATACCAGAACTTGGCCTCCTACCTCTGACCCGGGTAAGGCTCGAACAAATGTAAGGATGCGTGGCGTTGAATTTACATCATGTCCACAAGCCCGTGAAATGTGACCTTGTAAACAGAAACTCACTTTAAATAGAGAAAAGTGGGTTTACAGGGTTAACCAATCCATTTATGTTCCTTATTTTCGTTTAAAACATAAATTGGCATCGCCTGAGATATTATCTCGATACAGTTGTGACCAAACGAACTTTGTTCCGACATGGTCGTTTTTTAATGGCTGAACATATTGCAAATAACATATGATTTAGGCCTGTGCCGTTTGCCGTTTTCAGGTATCAAGTACGAAATGGGTTAATCCTAAACTAATTTGATAAAGCGCATCACTGCTTGTTTATATTGTGCAATGGTTTAGGTAACGTTACAACTTAATGTTTTGTTACCGTGCGGATTCTTTAACCTGTGTATGAAACTGGGAAATTTTCGCGCGATTTTTTGTGGAACAAAAGGAAGAAAACGCATACGTATCTGTATAGTAAGTATTAACTGCCATGACAATGGGCAATTTCCGCGTGAAAAAAAGATTGCACTTATATTTACAAGTATATAAAATCTACATACACCACGAGTTTATTGGCAAAATAGAAAATACGAAATCCGTCAGCGAATATTTCAATTAAGAACAGAAGAAGAAGCGCGGAAATTTCCCATTTTCATGCTAACATCCGTCACATGACGATTTTTATTAATATACAGCTCTAGATCAAACAAATGACACAAATCAAGGTGATAAAGAATTTCCCGCCAGTTTGAACCAAGGTGAAATTTTTCGTTATGCAGTACATTCAGGTCCATACAAAAATGATTAACCCTTGCAAAGTTATTTCCTTCAAGAGTAGACCCATACTGAAAAAATCAGTGCTGACAGCACTGGTGGGTCGATGTTTCTGAGTGTAGGCTGGAAAATGTCCTCATTACGCAAACACGTCTATACAAATACATTGCCACCTTATTCGCCGAAAAAATGAAAATTTTATGATGAAAAATTGTGATATTTTTCTTATTTCTGCTCAAAATATAGATTGTGGGCACTCGTTAGAACCGCCTCATGGAGGCGGTTCTAACGAGTACCCACAATCTATATTTTAGAGCAGAAATAAGAAAAATAAGGTATACCCCCGGAAACCCCAGTTTTACTATATAAAAGCTGGGTTCAAGGGAGTCAAAATTGTATAGGCATGTTTTCGTGATGTGAACGAGGACCTCGGACTGTTTCGTTCAACCCTTAAAGTCCTGTACTGTAGACAAACAAAGTAGGCTTCTGATCTGGGTTTTCTATGGCTGCCAAGCCAAACAATTTCTATTGACAACACACATACTCAAAAAAGAATTGAAGGCAATGATCAGGAATCAATACAATTAACCAACAGCTCCCATCAGAGACACCAAAGGGAAAGAGACACAAACAGGAAATAACTAGACCCTAATGGAAACATCATTAGCAGAAAGCCAAAAGGACAGTCACTTTCCCACAAAAAGGCCAGCTGGCTATCCAAAACAAAAAATATAAGCGATACGCACACTCAAAGACAAACCATAACAAATTTAAACCGCGACAGAACCGCTTTAGAACTAACGCATATTATCTGACCGTCAGCGACAAGAACAGATAGCCTTTGTTCATTAAATTGCCATTACCCGGATATCCTAAAATTCAATGATTGTTACTTTCCAATGCGGTTCTTCTGTTTGGTTTATCATTGTTATAGTTCGTCTTTGCTTGTATGTATTGCAAATATATTTATATTTTGGATAGCCGTTTTGTCGGAAAGTTACTTTCCGACAAAACGGCTATCCAAAATATAAATATATTTGTAATACATGTTGGCTTTTCGCTTCTGATGATTTTTTTTTTAAATTGGTGTTTATTTCCATTTGACGTCTTGGATGGGAGGTATCAGGTAATTTTACCGATTCTTGATCATTGTCGACACTTCTATTCATCAATGAGAAGTTACTGCGGCTTTCTAGAACACATTACGAAATTACGACTATACAAATACATTGAACCGTTTATCGCCGAAAAAATGAAAATTTTAAGATGAAAAAATTGTGATATTTTTTTTTATTTCTGCTCAAAATGTAGATTGTAGGTACTCGTTAGAACCGCTTCTAACGAGTACCCACAATCTTTATTTTAGAGCAGAAATAAGAAAAATAAGGTTAACCCCTGTAAACCCCAGTTTTACTATATAAAACTGGGCTTGAAGGGGGTCAAAATTATATAGGCGTGTTACGTGATGATATTTAACGTCACTACAGCTGGTCTATATTTTCCAGTTCTGTGCTGTATTCCTTGCTTCCAAAGGATAACCCTTTCTAGAACATATTTAACATCACTACAGCTGGTGTCTGGGAGTGTGTGGCGGCCGTAAAAAGTCTTCCTGTCCTACATCAAATTGTAGTCTACATTTTCTTGTCCTTTGGTATCATGAATTTGGAAAATATTTGAGGGTCACTGATGAGGCATAATTGGCCGAAACTAGCTAGTCTGGCCTGAATTCATGTACACTCCATATTTTCCAGTTCTGTGGTGTATTCCTTGCTTCCAAAGGATAACCCTTTAATCGAACACATTTAAAACTTTACTCGCGGATCGATTGATAAACAAGTGACCCCAGAACATGATAATTAAATGTTCTTTTGAAATAAAGGCAACGTTTAGAGAGACTTACATTAGTATTCTGTGTCTCAAAATGCACCGGAATCTTCGTAAACACTGTTGTCTGCGATTTGTATATATACATACTTTTTCGCGGCCGCGTAAAATCGATTTATGCTCCCCAGTGGAATTCGTTTTACTGACCGTTCCTGTGCGGTTCTTCTGTCGATGCAGTTTTAGTTATGGTTTGTCTTTGAGTGTGTATATCGCTTATATTATTTGGTTTTGGATAGCTAACCGGCCATTTAATGGGAAAGTGACCTTTTGGCTTTCCGCTGTTGGTGTTTCATTAGGGTCTAGTTATTTCATGTTTGTGTTTCTTTCTCTGATGGGAGCTGTGGATTAATTGTATCGAATCCTGATCATTGCCTTCACTACTGTTTTGTACTGTATTTGCACCTTTAAAAGTATTTAAGAAGATGCGCACAGTTTTGATACATATTTGTTTTTGTTTTTCTACACACTGACGCACAAATAAAAAAAAACCTCGAATTATTTGAATAAATATTCCAAAGTAATCGACTCCTAACGATATTAGATTTGTTTGTTATTGTTTCTACCCATTTTTATGCCCCCGCCATTCGAAGAATGGTGGAAAGGGCATATAGCGTTGCCCCTGTCCGTCCGTGCGTCCGTCCGTCCGTATCCATTTGTGAGAACGTCCGTCCGTGCGTCCGTGTGTCCGTGCGTCCGAAACTTAAACGCAGTCAATAACTTCCTTATTTTTTGATGGATTTTAAAATTGCTCGGCAGAAATGTTAACCATCTTGAGACGACGTGTCACGTGCAAAACCCAGGTCCGTACCTCCAAGGTCAAGGTCATACTTAGAGGTCAAAGGTAAAAAAAAAAGGGTCCGAAACTTAAACGCAGTCAATAACTTTCTTATTTCTGGATGGATTTTGAAATTACTTTGTAGAAATGTTAACCATCATGAGACGATGTGTCATGTGCAAAATCCAGGTTGGTAACTCCAAGGTCAAGGTCATACTTAGAGGTCAAAGGTAAAAAAAAAAGGGTCCGAAACTTAAACGCAGTCAATAACTTACTTATTTCTGGATGGATTTTGAAATTACTTAGAAGAAGTGTTGACCATCATGAGACGATGTGTCGCGTGCAAACCCAGATCCGTACCTCCAAGGTCAAGGTCATACTTAGAGGTCAAATGTCAAAAAAAGGGTCCGAAACTTAAACGCAGTCAATAACTTACTTATTTCTGGATGGATTTTAAAATTACTTTGAAGAAATATTAACCATCATGAGACGATGTGTCACGTGCAAACCCAGATCCGTACCTCCAAGGTCAAGGTCATACTTAGAGGTCCAAAGTAAAAAAAATGGTCAGTCAATAACTTTCTTATCTCTGGATGGATTTTGAAATTATTTGGCAGAAATGTTGGCCATCATGAGACAGTCTGCCTCACACAAAACCAAGGTCCTTACCTACAAGGTCAAGGTCATACTTAGAGGTCAAACGTGAAAAAAGGGTCCAAAACTTAAACACGGTCAATAACTTTCTATTGATGAATACGAACAGACATATTTTCAGGCGGGGGCATCCGTGTCCAATGGACGCATTTCTAGTTGTGCTGTAATTCTATTCTTGGCACTGCTGTCGAATGTTTCTTTTCTATGAACACATAAAGATCAAAGATATGGATAGCAATCAAGTTTCTTTCATCTGAGATATTTTGACAATCAAAACCCACCAGGCACATGACGTAATTATGACGTCACATCAACGTCGTTACAACGTCAGGACGTTTATGCAACGTCACATCAACGTCGGTGCAACGTCATGACGTTGCACCGACGTTGATGTGACGTTGCCATAGCGACGTGTGCCTGCTGGGAAGGTTCACTGTACTAGTTCAAGAGCACACCCACTTGTCAGTGATGACCACTGGTCAATTGCACCAAACATATTGTGCCATAATGATAATTGTTGAAAATTATACAAAAATAATGTACTCTCAAAGTTGGCACCCTGACTGTCAATCATTACTGACTTGTCTCCACAGTGCTTTGTGACAATTTGAGTGCATTCTTGCGATCAACGACACGGAAGTAAATCAGAAATTTTGGTTTGATGAACGATGCGGATGTTGCAGCTAAAACAAAATATGAGCCCCGCCAAGCGAATTTGGGTCTTCGAGCATTCCGTCATGACAAATTTTAACTGCGCATGCCCAGCCATTTAGAGGGGCCAGGGATATGGCTTTCTGTCTGAAGGTTCCTCTTGATTCACTGCTTGTATGAGCGAGCAGCAAAGGTTCTGGCGAGACTGCGCGGATGCGCAGGCTCGCCTGAACCTTCGCTGCTCGCATAGGCGATAAGTACCAAAATCGCTTGACGGGGCCCTTATGATCTATATAGAGGATCTTACATGAGTGTTCATGTATTATTGAATTTATTAAACGAGTTGAGGAAAAGGGATAAAATGCGAGGCTGTGCCGAGCATTTTATCCCTTTTCCTCAACGAGTTTAATAAATTCAATAATACATGAGCACGAATGCAAGATTCTATTTATCATATGACATTTAAAACGCATTTTATTCACGATTGTTTACAAAAATGTCAATATTCCGCCATTAGTAAACGCGACGTCGTTGTGGACGTCGTACATGTAACGTTACGGGACGTATCTAGCTAATTTGCATATTTAATCCACTAGTGGATTATCGAAAATATTACATGGCGTTATTACACTCTCAGACGCGACGTCATATGATAAAACCAGTATCTATGACTATCGATTCCTAATGAATGTCTTCACTTTTATTTTATAATTTCGTAAACTGGAGTTGGAAACCCGTAATAGTTTTGAAGCTGACCGTCACAATACAGTTTTCCTTTTGAGGATTTTAGGGTCAGTTGTTACACTACTGATGACTGCTACTGGCCAATACAGTTAAACGGCGTGCAAATAATAAATCAACAGAGTGCAATAAAACAGGTCATGCGAATACCGGAAATGTTTTAGCTCACCAGAGCCGAAGGCTCCGGGGGAGCTTATAGGATAGACAGTTGTCCGTCGTCGTCGTCGTCGGACGTCAACACTTGCAAACGACATCTCCTCTGTTGCCACCGGGGCGATTGGGCCCAAATTACATATGTAGCATCTTTAGGCTGGGGGATTGAAAGTTTGTGTTTTTAATGAAATCCGGCTCATTAGTTTGGTTGCTATGTGGCAACTTAGAGTTTCAATACACTTATAATTGGGAAAATGGAAAAATGGCATTTACTGCTAAACCTTTGCTGATATTTTGACATTTTGATAGAGCTAATCCTTGAGTTAACTTCTTTCAGTCATAATCTTTTATGCCAACCTCAGGGTCCACCAGGGTGTGCTGGGGCCATGCCCCACACCCTCTACTTCATAAAAGGCCATACAGCTCAGAAACCATTCAGATCCCACCCCGAGGTCATATATATTCTTGTTCCTTGTGATAAGACCCATTCAGTGACACCAACCTGGGGGTCCCCTGGGTGTGCTGGGGCCATGCCCAACCCCTACCACTTCGTAAAAAGCCCAATATCGTAGAAACCGTTCAGATCTCCACGCCAAAATCATATATATTCTTGTTCCTTATAACTAGACACATTCAGTGATACCAACCTAGTGGTCTCCCAGGCTGTGGCGGGGCCATACCCCTCCCCTCCACGTCACAAAAGGCAAAATATCTGAGAAATTTTTCAGAGTCCCACCCCTAAACCATATATATATTCATGTTACTAATGATATGACACATTCATTGGCACTAACCAGGTGGTCCCCCGGGTGCACCAAGGCAATGCCCCACCTCTCTACTTCACAAAAAGCCCAATAGCTCAGACGCCCTTAAGATACCCAGCCCTGGACCATATATGTTCTTGTTCCTTATGATAAGGCACATTCAGTGATATCACCTAGGGGTCTCGCAGGGTGTGCCGGGGCTATGCCCCACCTCTCCACATCACAAAAGGCCAAATATATGAGAAACATTTCAGAGCCCCACCGCTAAAGCATATATATTCAGGCTCCTTATGATAAGGCACATTCAGTGACACCATCCTGGGGTCCCCCGGGTCCTGCCCCAACCCATCCACACCTTAAAAAGCCATATATCTCAGAAGCCAACTTTGGGGTCTCTTTTGTGCTGGGGCAGTGTCCCGTAGTATATATCTCAGAAACCATTGAGTTCCCCACTCTATAATCACATATATTCTTATTCATTATGGTTAGACAAATACAATCACACCAACTTGTGAGGGTCACAGGGGCCGTTCCTCTCTCACCCACTTCATAAAAGGGCCTCATATCTCAAAGCTGTTCAGACCCCCTCCCCCTCCCCCTCCCACTTAAACCATATATATTCTTGGTCCTTGTGTTAAGACACATTTAATGATAACAATCTTGGGCTTTCCTGGGTTCTGTTGGGGTCATGCCCCAGCCTCTCCACTGCTTAAAAGGACGTTTATCTCAGGAACCGTACAGATCCCCACCCCTAAACCATATATATTCTTGGTCCTTATGATATCACACATTCAGAGAAAAAAAACTAGGGCCCCCAACCATCTCTACTTCATAAAATGCCTAATATTTCAGATATAGAGTCCACATGGAAGCTCATTTGGGTATTGGGGGTTCGTTTGGGAGACTTTATAACGGGTAGATAAAATTATATCATAATAAAATACATGGCTGCCAGTGGACAGTGCCCACCTGAGCTCTGGTTGGCATAGTGACCCATGGGCCTCTTTTTTTTTTAGCTCACCTGGGACTATGGCTCCAAGGGAGCTTATAGTATAGTGGGCCCTCCGTCGTCCGTCCGTCCACACATTTGACCAGTTATATCCCTGCAACATGCAGGCTGATCTCAACCATTTCTCATCTGTAGCATGCCTCTGATAGGGCATTGATGGCATAAGCTTTTTTTCGAAATTGAACGAAAACTTTGGTTGCTATGGCAACCACAAGGTCCCATAGACCTACAATGGGAAAATGCTTGTCATCACCGTAGCGCCATCAGTTTTGATCAGATCTTTCTGAAACTTATATGTATATTGCCTGGGTTAAAAACTCGGATGAGTTCGAAAACTAGCGAGGTTGGCCTATCTGCCATAGAGTTACGTCCCCTTGGTAGCTGAAAATACCTATTTTTGACATTTTCATCACTCTAGGCCTTTCAGATTCAAACGGATCTTCTTGAAATGCATATTTTTGTCCTTGTCATCACCGTAGCCCCTTCAGTTTTTATCGGATCTTCTAGAAACTTACATGTAAGTAAATCAGGGATAAACGCATGGATTAGTTCAAAATCTGATGAGGTCAGCTTAGAGGTCATCATAGAGTTACGTCCTTTTGATTGCAGAAAATGCCTATTTTTGACCTAGTCATCACCGTAACTCCTTCAGTTTTCATCATGTCTTCTAGAAAATTACAAACAAGTAAGTCAGGGATAATGAGTTCGAAAACTTGCGATGTCGGTCAATTACTCACAGAGTTATGTCCCCATCCTTTGATGAAATGCTTATTTTGACCTTGTCATCACCCTTTCAGTTTTGATCGGCTCTTCTGGAAACTTACATCTAAGCAAGTCAGGGTTAAAAGCTTGAATGAGTTCGAAAACAGGTGAAGTCGGCTTATTTATCATAGAGTTACCTTACTTTGTTTGCAGAAAATGGTTAGTTTTGACCTTGTCATCACCGTAGCCTCTTCAGTTTTGATCGAATTTTCTTGAAAGGGGTCTTTTATCTGTGCCCATGCATGTTTTTTTCTTTAAACTTTGTATATTAATAACTCAGCATATACAACCTATAAAAATGTATCTAATAAATCATATAAATCAAAGTAGGACTCAGGAGGCCACTCTAACTGACTCCCTCTATGAGCTGCTATCTGTCTCTAAATAAGTGCGTCTCAAATCTTATGTTTTATTTAGTTTCAAGATCTGTGAACTGGATTGAATGCAGAACTCCATAGGCATTCCTTTGATACTAAAAAACCTTTTGAATTAATTAAAGTTTACATTTTCTGATAAAATAATTAACAAAAATATCATTTTTTAATTAAAATTTTAAAAAATTATCAAAATTCAATCCCTAAGATAAACATGTTCTAGTCTTTGTCAAGATTTCATTTTTCTAAGAAAACTTGCCATATGTATCTTCTTTAGCTATGCCAAATTTCATGAAAATCCGAAACCGGTAACACGGTAGTTTTACACCTTTAATGGATATAAGTCGTTTCTGCAAAATTTACTATTTTATTGAAATCATCCAAGAACCTTACAAAAAGGCAATTCGTAACACTTACGTAATAAAAATGAGATTATACAAATCAAAATGAATACATATTGAGCTGATCTAGCTTAGAAACTATTAAAATATCATGGATACCTCATATTTTCCTTGCATTTATACACTATGATCTATCCAAAATACTAGATAGTAAAACACTAAATCAAAATGTATTCTAATCAACAAATTAGGCTTAACAACATATATTGCTTTTTTATTAGCAGCAAGTTAATTGTGAACATGTGCAACTTTATTTAATGACTTTACATAAGTCATGCTACTCAAATAGGTGTAAGGCAAGGAGATCCATTATTTTCATTTCCATACCAAGGTGGTATGCAAGGACGTAATGGTCAGTGGTTTATTGTGACAAGTAAAAATGGTTCTGTTGATAAATCCATGGCCAGATTAAGCCTTAGATATACTCTGTCTTTATGAACGCTGGATTATTATCCTAACAAAAATCTTTCATTAATTATTGGTTAGTATTTCCAAAAATCGAAATGTCACTGATATTGAGTTTCTGTTGCAAAAGATATCATTGATGGATGAGGCGCAGAATATTTGGTGTAAACAAAGCTGTCCCATGACCTAGAGAAATTTTGCTTTTAGACAGGGAGAGAAACAGTTTCCTTCCTTATAGTACACATGCATAAATATGTCTCTTTTCTGCATTGCTATTGTAATTGTTGATGTTTCTTTAGTGTCTTATTTTTTCTATTTACTTTGCCAATATAGTGGTTAATTTATCGGAAGCGAGCTTTTAGTATTTTTTCTGGTGGTATAACTTTCAACCACTTCTCGAATATTTCTGCTGAATGCAAGTTCACTGTTTTTTTATGCACTGTTCTTGCTTGCTTTTTGTTCATTAATAATTACCAGTACATTTCTGTGCAATGTATCTCTCAGCTTAGAAAGAGCATTGCAGTATTTGGACAGAAAAAGCATCACAATGTATTTACTGAAAATAATTCCTATGAGTAATGCGATAACTACTCACAAATTGAATAATTATTATCAACAGTTTAACTGCTTCTTGATATCTTACATAATGTGCTTTGTAATTACTGCAACAACTGCTGAGATAGGTAAATGAAGTGTAAGACCTATACAAATATATAGACAACACAATCATGATCACATAAGTTTTGGAACACTGACAAATGTACGAACATGTGAATTCTAAAAGCAAATTGAAATGGCTTTTGAATACAGCTTCAGGAAGCCGTTTGATTTCGTTCATAGGGGCTATACAAAAAAGATGGTTTGGCTAGTGCCTATGCAAATACAGATTCTGAAAACTTTATGTCCAGGAAAAGTAATCTCAAGTGTTATTGATTTTCCCTAGAGTAAACCTTTCTTTTTAAATGGACAGTTAGGGTTAAATAAACAAACACCAGTTTGACTTGAGAGCCATTTATCTCGAGTCGGATAACAAATCTCACAAAATCTGAAGCAACATCTAAAGTGACTGGTATGTTGTTGATTTGAATGTTAAATCTAAACATCACCTTAGCACCATTACCAAATTAGACAAGAAAGACAGAAAGAAAACTGTGCACATGATTACATGGGTGCGTTTGATGACGTTTGACATCAAAACCTTTGCGGTATAGTTCTGTAGACAAAATAGTTTGTTCCAAAGGGGGCAAATTTACTGAAAGGGATGTTTTGAAATAATACTTATAATTATGCTATGAACTACTCACACAAACCATACTTTACTATAGCCATCCAAATTGAAAGCAATAGTACAGTATTATTAAACACCATAACCAAAACATGATAATCATATAATTTCACATTTTGCTGAATCAGGACCATCAGTATTCAGTCTGTTAAAACACAATGTTACCGGTCCTCAATTGCCATCAAAATTCATCAACATGTCCCTAAGATATGTGCGTAGTTTTTATGCTAAAATGGTGTCTTGAAAAAAATTGGAACATGGTAAAATGCATATAAAATTTTAATGAATACAAAAATAGGAGCTGAAATATGGAGACACCATCAAAGAAAACTGAATGCCCAGCCACTATTACTAGACATATGAGGTCATTCATAGTATCAACTAATCCACCAATTATGGCTTTAATTCATAAAACATAGCAGCATTAGATATATGAAACTCTGAATACTGTAGACAAATTTATATGAGAGGACTCTCTGTTGTGATAGAGACTTCATAAAATAGAAAATAAATTTACTACGGAAATAAAATTTAAAAGTGAATGCATCGTTATTATAATGGATTTACCCATGGCAATAATTGTGCATAATTTCATCAAAATCCAAGCGTGGGCAGAAACCAACGCAAATTTCCTATACCCCGGGCCCCGTCAAGCGATTTTGGTACTTATCGCCTATGCGAGCAGCGAAGGTTCAGGCGAGCCTGCGCATCCGCGCAGTCTCGCCAGAACCTTCGCTGCTCGCTCCTACAAGCAGTGAATCAAGAGGAACCTTCAGACAGAAAGCCATATCCCTGGCCCCTCTTAATGGCTGGGCATGCGCAGTTAAAATGTGTCATGACGGAATGCTCGAAGACCCAAATTCGCTTGGCGGGGCTCACCCTGAAAGACCCCCTTTACATGTAAGTCAGTCAGCTATAAGAGGTCGGCCTATTTATCATAGAGTTACGTCCATTTGATAGTTGAAGATGCCCATTTTTGACATTGTCATCGAGTCATAAGTCCCTAAGTTTTGAACTGACCTTCCTGAAACTTACGTATCAGTAAGTTAGAGTTAAAAGTTTGAATGTGTTTGCAAACTAACATTGTTGGCACCTTATTCACAGAGTTAAGTCCCCTTCCTTCCTGAAAAAATAGATGGGCTGCATGATGCTTTCACACAGAGATAAAACCCACTTCACACGATAACTGGTTAACTGCTTAGAGGAACTAAGCCTGCCCAGGAAAGCAGTGCGAGTCGGACCGTCCATGCTTATAAACCCTATTGGTTTCATTGGGCGACAGTGCTTGAGCTGGCATTTCAATGTCGGGTAAATGAAACGTCTCCAAAATGACCGATACTGTGCTGACGGGACGTTAAACCTCAAATCAAACAAACAAAATGTATCTTGTCATCACCATAAGTCCTTTAGTTTTGATCGAATCTTCCTGAAACTAGCATATAAGTAGGTTGGGATTGAAAGTGCTGATGAGTTTGACAACTGGTGATGTCTGACTATCTCTCATAGAGTCACGTCCTCTTGAATGCTAAAAAATACCTGTTTTTGACCTTGTCATCAGCATAAATTTTTCGGTAAATATTGGAACTTCCTGAAACTTTTAATCTTTTAGCTCAGGTGAGCGATAACGGATCATCAAAGTCCTCTTGTTTATTATTGAATTGGCTGACGCAAATATGTTTAGGGTCCCAAAATGTATAATGCTCTCTAAACATGTGTTCCTTTAAAAGTAATGCATATGCCGTAGAACAGAAAATTGTCAAGTGTTGGGGGCTTCTGAACGAGACTGGTTGGTATATTTTCGAAATTCCACAATGAAGTCAATGTACGCAAAGGACTAGAAAATATAATCTACATTTTATTTTACGACCGACAGGTTATAAGTCTAGTTTTGTACCATTTTTTATAGCCTACACTGAGGGAAATTTATCAAAAAGTCGACCCCCACCGATCGTGGCTTGAAGAAATAGATGTGCTGCATGATGCTTCCACGCAGAGCTGAAACCAACCGCACACAAGTACTGGTAAACCGCTTAGAGAATCTAAGCCTGTCCAGGCAAAGCCGTGCGAGTCGGAACATCCATGCTTATAAACCCTATTGGTTTCTTTGGGCGACAGGGTTGAGATGTAATTTCATCTTAATGTCGGGGAAAAGTCCCACAAAATTGGAAGCAGCGTCTCCAAAATGACATATACAGTGTTGACGGGGACCTTGAAACTTTAAATCAAACAAACAAAAGGGACCAAAGAGTGCTGTCAGTCATTTGATTATATAATGAAACTCCGTTAGTAAGATCACTTTAGACTAGGCTATTTCTGCTTTTTAAAAGTTAATTTGTAGTTTGCAGTTATTTATTCTTTGGTGAGTTCTGCATAGAGTCAGAGACCACCTTTTGGACCGTACACAAGTTGTCTTGCGGTCGCGTAAAATTGACTTAAGCGCCCTAGTGAAATACTTTTCACTGACCGTTCCATGGCAGTTGTCGATATAGTTTGTCTTTGAATTCTTGCATCGCTTATATCTTACGTGTTTGGATAGCCAATTTGCCATTCTGTGGGAAAGTAACTGTCCTATTGGCTTTCCGCTGTTGATGTCTCTATTAGGGTCTGGTTATTTCATGTTTGTGTTTCTTTCCCTTTGTTTTGTTTGTTTGATTTGAGGTTTAATGTCCCCGTCAACACTGTATAGGCCATTTTGGAGACGTTGCTTCCAACTTTGTGGGACTTTTACCCGACATTGAGATGAAATGACATATCAAGCCCTGTCGCTCAATGAAACCAATAGGGTTTATAAGCATGGACAGGCTTAGATCCTCTAAGCGGTTTACCAATGCTCGTGTGCGGTCGGCTTCAGCTCTGCGTGGAAGCATCGTGCAGCCCATCTATTTCTTCAAGCCCCGATTGGCGGGGGCCGGTCTTTCCCTTTGGTGTCTCTGATGGGAGGTGTGGGTTATTTGTATCGATTCCTGATCATGCCTTCACTTCTACATAATACCGGAATTTTATTGTATATTGTGTTGTTGATGCACGTGCACGTGTTGCTGCTGTTGTTTTTACTGCTGCCATTGTTTTATATGTTCGGATGGTGCCTTTGGGTTCTTTCAGTGTCTTAGGATGGCCATAACCTTCCATCGTGACTGTATTTTGGGTCGATTGTTTGTCAATCGACCCAAAGGTATAAAGGACAAAACCTCTATTAGTGCTGGAGTCCACGTGACTATCACTGATTTGTAGGAATCCAGGCAGATTATTTTAGAATTTTATCGCAGTGAGGTCAGCGTGTTTACGTTAAAGGTTAACTGTAAAATTTGGGCTGGAATCATGGGTAGGGCTAGGCAAACAGTGTAGACCCAGATCTGACGCCGCAGAACGCAGCACTGCTTGCTTAAGAGTATAGGAATGTAAGGGTCAGACGCCGAAAAACGCAGCGTCTAATCATGGTCTACACGGTTTGCTTTCAGTAAAGGAGTTGAAGGGTTAAAAGAAACAGTCCACGCTCAGGTCCATTTTCCTAACTTCACCCAGAGACAATCGACCCACCAGTACTCTCAGTGCTTTGATTTTCTATGAAAGCATAAAATAGGAGTAGAGGCAATGGTCAGAATCGATACAATTACCCAACTCCGCCCATCCCAGACACTAAAGGGAAAGAAGACCATGCATAAAACTACTTCACCATAATGGAAACGTCACAAGCGGAAAGCCAAATGGACAGTTACTTTCTCACAAAATGGCAAAATGTTATCCAAAAATACATTACGCAAACACGCCTATACAAATACATTGCCACCTTTATCACCGAAAACATGAAAATTTTGTGATGAAAAATTGTGATATTTTTCTTATTTCTGATCCAAGTATAGATTGTGTGCACTCGTTAGAACCGCCTCATCGAGGCGGTTCTAACGAGTACCCCCAATCTTTATTTTAGAGCAGAAATAAGAAAAATAAGGTATACCCCCGGAAACCCCAGTTTTTAGCTCACCTGACCGAAGGTCATGGTGAGCTTTTGTGACAGTAAGATGTCCGGCGTCGTCGTGCGTCGTCCGTCGTCCGTCGTCCGTCGTGCGTAAACTTTTTCTTGTGAACACACTAGAGGCCACAGTTTTGGTCCAATTATCATCAAACTTGCTCAGAATGATAATCATGACAATATCTCGGTCAAGTTCGAATTTGGGTCATGTCGGGTAAAAAAGTAGGTCAGTAGGTCAAATCATAGAAAAACCTTGTGAACACTCGAGAGGCCACAATTTTGGTCCAATCATCATCAAACTTGCTCAGAATGATCATTGTGACAATATTTTAGTGAAGTTTGAATATGGATCATGTCGGCTTAAAAAGTAGGTCAGCGGGTCAAATCATAGAAAAACCTTGTGAACACCCTAGAGGCCACAATTTTGGTCCAATCATAATCAAACTTGCTCAGAATGATCATCATGACAATATCTTGGTCAAGTTCGAATATGGGTCATGTCCGGTCAAAAAGTAGGTCAGTAGGTCAAATCATAGAAAAACCTTGTGAACACTCTGAAGGCCACTGTTTTGGTCCAATTATCATGAAACTTGCTCAGAATGACCATTGTGACAATATTTCAGTCCAGTTCGAATATGGGTCATATCGGGTTAAAAAGTAGGTCAGCGGGTCAAATCATATAAAAACCTTGTGAACACCCTAGGGGCCACAATTTTGGTCCAATCTTAATCAAACTTGCTCAGAATGATCATCATGACAATATCTCGGTCAAGTTTGAATATGGGTCAAATGGTTCCGGTCCGTTGCACATCTAGGTCACAGGAGCCAAAAACAGATTTTTTTCACCAAAAACTTAAAAAATCTTCTTCTCTGAAACCACAAGGCCCAGGTCTTTGTTATTTGGTATGAAGCTTCATCTAGTGGACCCCTACCAAGATTGTTCAAATAATAGTGCTGGGGCCAAAAATGCCCCCGCACGGGGGCCCTTTGGTTTTACATAGGCTTATATAGGGAAAATCTTTAAAAATCTTCTTCTCTGAAACCACAAGGCCCAGGACTTTGATATTTGGTATGAAGCTTCATCTAGTGGACCCCTACCAAGATTGTTCAAATTTGAGTGCTGGGACGAAAAATGCCCCCGCCACGGGGCCCTTTGGTTTTACATTGGCTTATATAGGGAAAATCTTTAAAAATCTTCTTCTCTGAAACCACAAGGCCCAGGTCTTTGATATTTGGTATGAAGCTTCATCTAGTGGACCCCTACCAAGATTGTTCAAATTATAGTGCTGGGGCCAAAAATGCCCCCGCCCCAGGGCCCTTTGGTTTTACATAGGCTTATATAGGGAAAATCTTCAAAAATCTTCTACTCTGAAACCACAAGGCCCAGGACTTTGATATTTGGTATGAAGCTTCATCTAGTGGACCCCTACCAAGATTGTTCAAATTATAGTGCTGGGACAAAAAATGCCCCCGCCACGGGGCCCTTTGGTTTTACATTGGCTTATATAGGGAAAATCTTTAAAAATCTTCTTCTCTGAAACCACAAGGCCCAGGTCTTTGATATTTGGTATGAAGCTTCATCTAGTTGACCCCTACCAAGATTGTTCAAATTACAGTGCTGGGGCCAAAAATGCCCCCGCCCCGGGGCCCTTTGGTTTTACATAGGCTTATATAGGGAAAATCTTAAAAAATCTTCTTCTCTGAAACCACAAGGCCCAGGTCTTTGATATTTGGTATGAAGCTTCATCTAGTGGACCCCTACCAAGATTGTTCAAATTTTAGTGCTGGGACAAAAAATGCCCCCGCCACGGGGCCCTTTGGTTTTACATGGGCTTATATAGGGAAAATCTTTAAAAATTTTCTTTTCTGAAACCACAAGGCCCAGGACTTTGATATTTGGTATGAAGCTTCATCTAGTGGACCCCTACCAAGATTGTTCAAATTTTAGTGCTGGGACAAAAATGCCCCCGCCACGGGGCCCTTTGCTTTTACATTGGCTTATATAGGGAAAATTTTTAAAAATCTTCTTCTCTGAAACCACAAGGCCCAGGTCTTATATATTTGGTATGAAGCTTCATCTAGTGGACCCCTACCAAGATTGTTCAAATTATAGTGCTGGGGCCAAAAATGCCCCCGCCACGGGGCCCTTTGGTTTTACATAGGCTTATATAGGGAAAATCTTTAAAAATTTTCTTCTCTAAAACCACAAGGCCCAGGACTTTGATATTTGGTATGAAGCTTCATCTAGTGGACCCCTACCAAGATTGTTCCAATTTTAGTGCTGGGGCCAAAAATGCCCCTGCCCCGGGGCCCTTTGGTTTTACATAGGCTTATATAGGGAAAATCTTTAAAAATCTTCTTCTCTGAAACCACAAGGCCCAGGACTTTGATATTTGGTATGAAGCTTCGTCTAGTGGACCCCTACCAAGATTGTTCAAATTATAGTGCTGGGACAAAAAATCCCCCCCCTGCCACGGGGCCCTTTGGTTTTACATAGGCTTATATAGGGAAAATCTTTAAAAATCTTCTTCTCTGAAACCACAAGGCCCAGAACTTTGATATTTGGTATGAAGCTTCATCTAGTGGACCCCTACCAAGATTGTTCAAACTATAGTGCTGGGGCAAAAAATGCCCCTGTCCCGGGGCCCTTTGATTTTACATAGGCTTATATAGGCAAAATCTTTAAAAATCTTCTTCTCTGAAACCGCTAGGCCCAGGTCTTTGATATTTGATGTGTAGCTTCATCTAGTGGACCTTTGACAAGATTGTTCAAATTTTAGCCTTTGTTGATGTTTGGTATGAAGCTTCACCTTTAAGACCTCCCTCAACATTATGTACATTAAAGCCCTGGGGCCAATAATGGCCCTCTCTGGGGCCCACTTGTTACACTATGGATCAGGTGAGCGATCCAGGGCCATCATGGCCCTCTTGTACTATATAAAAGTGGGGTTCAAGGGGGTCAAAATTATATAGGCGTGTTTGCGTGATGAATAGCTATTACCACAACATACAGTAAAATCCTGTATTAAGACCACATTTGGGACTGTTCAAAAGTGGTCTTAAAGACCACTTTTGAACATAATATCAAACGAATACAGAGAAGAAACAACGATGGGGACTCAACAGCGTAAACTAACACAAATGCTGGAGCAAAAGAAACTCAACAGGTAAACTCCGACCAGAGACACAGATTAATGAAATAGAAGTGTTTGATTGTTTGATTTGAGGTTTAACGTCCCCGTCAACACTGTAAAGGTCATTTTGGATACGTTGCTTCCAATTTTGTGGGACTTTTACCCGACATTGAGATGAAATGACATCTCAAGCCCTGTCGCCCAATGAAACCAATAGGGTTTATTAGCATGGACGGTCCGCCTCGCACCGCGGTTCCTGGACAGGCTTAGATCCTCTAAGCGGTTTACCAGTACTAGTGTGCGGGCCGGATTCAGCTCTGCGTGGAAGCATCATGCAGCCCATATATTTCTTCAAATAGAAGTGAAGGCACTGATCAGCCTGGTTCAGTTCATACGAAATGGTACTTCGCCCAAGTGCAAACCAATAATCCCGTATTCTTCGTTTTATAAAGCCATCATTCCTATGCATGTATAATGAGTAGTTATGTATGTGAATACGGCACATTGCTTTCCATAATGCCAAAAGGGTTGTGTAAACGTGTAAGAAAATTACAATATCTAAGCGTATGCATATCATCATCACATGTATTTGATCATCAGCTCGTTTATTGCTATTTCAGACAAAATAACGAAACCAAAGAATTCGTTGGACTTTTCGACACATCATCTGTCATTCTTCTTACACTATGTGGTCAGGAATTCATACTACATTACGCCTCAAGGAATGCCTTTCGGAGATGTGAAAGGAAAATTGCATACAACGAAGTTTGTTGGACCAGCGGCACTTGGTTTATGTCCTCATTTAATTCAATTCCGTTCATTCTTTGATGCTTCTGGTGCACGCCCAAACGATATTAGATACAACTTCAATGTTTTAGATATTCCGAATGACACTAATATTATAAAACCCGGGCAGGAAGGAAGCAACGTTGACCTCATTCTTCAAGATGCAAATTGTTCTCCCGGATATACCCGACTGGTACCTCAAGAACCAGCGAAGTGGGGACGTTTTACCGTCGTGGACAATGGTAATACTTGCCTTAAGCATGTTAGATGCAAAAACAGATATTTTAATGTTGGACCAGTTAACATGCAAAAGTTTCTTGCTTTCAAAGGTAAGTGGCCGGATGTCGCAAAAGAATGGATAACACGAGAAAGAGTTTTTGACTGGCCTAGAAAACAAGCGATTGACATCATTGTTAGGAATGGATGCCATTTCATATCTCCTAATCACCAAACATGCGAAACTCTCTGGAAGTACTGCTTTGCATCGGCAGAAAAGACCCTTATTACCCATTCCATGAATGATGCAATGAAGTCATCCTTCATCATATTCAAATCCTTGCTCGACTTTGTTCTCAAAGACGACAGACTCGAATACCATTTGCTGATAGCTGTTCTGTTCTGTTGTTGCGAAGAACTGCCGCCCAAGTCTTGGAGAAACGAGCCAGTAAGTTGTTTGTTCAGGTTATTTCAGAAGTTAAAAGCCTTCCTCCAGAATAATTGTTTTCCAAATTATTTTGTTCACCGATGGAATATCCTAGATGATGTCGAAATAAGTGCGCCTGTTGAATGGTATTTGGCTAAAATTGACACTGTGGCAGATAATCTTTTACCGTCTATATACTTTATGCTAGATTGTCATAACCAAACTGTTACAGCTGGAAATGTAGTTGGCGATATTATTGAAGATGGGCACAGATTTCTGGAGCATGGATGTGTTCAGCAATCGTTCGAGGATTGCTTTATACCGGTAGCTATCAATGAAGTTGCAAGACTACTAAAATTCAATTATTACGACAGAGCATCAGGTGTAATTCGACAAGTGTATAGAGAATTGTGTGGAATAGTTGGTTCGGGACCTGGAATGGTGTATAAGCATTTCTTGTCGAAGATCTTGAGTGAACTACCATTAAGAAGCAAATGGTGTTTTGCCGTGTATTTAGACTACATGAACAATACTAACATGGTGCAACACTTGTTTGGTAGAAATCAGACAGTTCCACTGGCAACAATATTTGGTCCTGAACTGAACGAAGAACTCTCAGAATTTTCAGCTGACCCTGACATTTTAATACCTAAAGATTTAACCGAATCAGCTGCACTGTTGAAACTGCTTGAGCATTTAACTGCCGTCCTTCTGCCTGAACTTGGTCTTGATAATATGTTTAATTGTGTCACACACTTCTTCCTGAAAAATAACTGTGACCGTCTCATAGAATCTGCACAGACTTACATAAATGAAAACCAATCGGCCAAAGGAGTCAGGATTCTGAACAGCCTTTCTCAGCTATATAGCGATATCTATGGCGCCTATAGGGAGGAAAATAATGTGTATGCTTTCGTCGACTTGCTCGAAGGGTTTGACATCGTTTGTGAACGACTCGGTATACCTGAAAATATCATTTGGCTTGCAAAACTGTGGAGATATTTTGGCAATCCGCAGAGGGCAGACTACTTGGAAAGAAAAATGCAGACGTTATCTACCAGCTTGTAGGGTTTGTTTTTGCGATCAAGTCAGAATAGCGGTTGGGTAAACAAATGGACCAGCACACGAAAAAAGGACACTTATCAGTAGGCGATCAAGAAAGACTCTGGCGAGCCTGCGCAGAAGCGGAGTCTCGCCGGAGTCTTTGCTGCTCGCAGAGGAGACGAGGCCTTGAGGTATGCGGGATCTTCTCAATTTCTTTAGACCGGCAAGGTCTGTTGATCAACTTGCTTCAATATGTAACTTTCCTACACAGCTGTTTCATTTTTAAAATGATAAAATAATTCTAAGTAATTGTATCTGGATGGCTATGATTCTTGGTTGAAAAGCGGCATGAACGTCACTATAAACAAACGATTTTTATAGCTTTACATTTTATCTCACCAGAGTCGAAGGCTCCGGGGGAGCTTATAGTATAGGCAGTGGTCCGTCGACCGCGTCCACGTCCGCGTCAGCGTCTACATTTTAAAACGACTTCGTAGAAACTGCTGGGCCAATTGAAACCAAATTACATGTGCGTTCTCCATGGGTTGGGGAAAAGAAAGTTTGTTCATGGGATCTTGGTCACTTGACCAAGATGGCCGACATGCCAATATATGGTAAAAACCTTTAAAAATCTTCTTCTCGGGAACCAAATGGCCAATGACCTTGAAACTTAGTATGCAGCATCGGGGACTCTGGCCCTACCAAATTTACTCAAATGATGACCTTTGGTTGACCTTGACCTATTTTACGTCAAGGTCAAATCTGGTCACTTAGACAGTAGCATGGAAAAAGGGCAAAACATTGGATTTTCTGATTGCATGGTAACTTGTGGTATCAGAAGTAGTTTAGGTCGTAGAACCAAAGCGTTAATCCAAAATCATTAGTCCATAGACAAATGGCAAATATCAATGTTCAGATCAACAGACATGGACTCCAGAAGAGTGTAATCAGGCGTCCGTGGAATGATATTTGCAATAAGCTGAATGGAAGTTTATCAATTCCAAAGGCCAAGGTCATTTACTGACCTTTGTCCTGGAAGGCTCAGATTCAGTATTTTTATCTTTTTTTTAACTTAACCTGCTGGGCCGATTGAAACAAAATTACATGTGGAGCCTCTATGGGAAGGTGGAACAAAAGTTTGTTCGTAAGGACTGGGCCGCCATGCCAATATATGTTAAAAACCTTTAAAAATCTTCTTCTCAGGAACCAAATGGCAGATGACCTTAAAACTCGGTATGCAGCATTGGGGAATCGGGCCCTACCAAATTTGTTCAGATGATGACATTGTGTTGACATTGAACCTATTTTACGTTAAGATCAAATTTGGTCACTTAGACAATTATATGAAAAAGGGCAAAGCATTGAATTTTTCTGGTTGCATAGTAGCCTGTGGCATCAGAAATAATACTTGCAATCAGCTGAATGGAAGTTTATCAATTCCAAAGGTCAGGGTCATTTGCTGACCTATGTTCTGGATAGCTCAGATTCAGTATTTTAATCTTCTTCTCTACTCAAACTGTTGGTTGATTGAAACCAAATTACATGTGGAGTTTTTATGGGAAGGGGGAATGAAAGTTTGTTCGTAAGGACTGGGTCACGTGACCAATATGGCCGCCATGCCCATATACATTGTATGGTAAAAACCTTTAAAGACCTTCTTCTGAGGAACCAAATGGCCGATGACCTTGAAACTTGGTATGCATCATCGGGGACTTGGACCCTACCAATTTTGTTCAAATGATGACCTTCGATTGACTTGACCTGTTTACGTCAAGGTCAAATTTGGTCACTTAGACATTTGTATGGAAAAAAGGCAAGACATGGATTTAACTGATTGCATGGTAGCCTGTTGTTGTCACATGACCACGATAGACATCATGCCTTTATATGGTATAAACCACATGACCTCTTGTGAGCGTAGTGGCCCATGGGCCTCTTGTTAGATATCTGCCTGTCTCGTTTTACATAGCACTGTGGTCCTGGCTATGTTAGTGTTGTCATTTTTCTCAAACCTTATTATGGTGTTATTCAAAATCTTGAAAGAAATATTTTATTTCAAGAATAAACAAAAGCGTTTCAACTTTCTCTTGAAAGGCGTTTTATTTTGGGAGATTGGCAAACGGGTCTCCAAACATATGAGGTGGAAGATTCCATCGTGATACACGGCTTAATGCCTAATTATTTTATAATTTCGAGTCGCATCATAGAACAATATAAGTGAAGGCAATGACCAGGAAGCGATACAATTAACCCACAGCTCCCATCAGAGACACCAAAGGGAAAGAAACACAAACATGAAACAACAGACCCTAATAGAAAATAAATAGCGGAGAGCCAAAAGGACAGTTACTTTCCCATAAATGGCCAATTGGCTATCAAACACTCAGAGACAAACCATAACAAAAATAAACCGCAACAGAAGAACCGCCTTGGAACGGTCAGTGAAACGAATTCCACTTGGGGGGGGGGGGGGGCTTAAAATGGGTATAGCTCAGACTGCATGTTCGTGCAGTCTGAACATCATCTTTATGTGCGATGCTTGTATAGAACGCATCACGAAAACACGCCTATTGAACCCCACTCGGATCCCATTGAACCCCAGTTTTATGTAGCAAAATTTGGGTTTAGGGGGTAAACCTTATTTTTCTTATTTCTGTTCTAAAATTTAGATTGTGAGTACTCTTTAGAATCGCCTCGATAAGGCGGTTCTAACGTGTAACCACAAACGATATTTTGAGCAGCAGTAAGAGAAATATCGCCATTTTTCGTCTTTTACGATTTTTCGATTTTACGTGGCCACAATCCTGTTTTGTGTGTGTGTGTTTGAGTTTTACGTCCCACCAACAGCTAAGGTCATACGGAGACGGGACCTCGGTTTAAAGACTCATCCGAAAGTCTGGAGAAGCCCGGGATCGATCCTGCGATCCCTGGTTTACAAGGCGAGTAGCATAACCACTGCACCACAGCACAATCCTGTTTTAACTTTCATTTTACGAACGAAAAGGGTATAGCTCAGACTGCATGTTCGTGCAGTCTGAACATCATTTTTATGTAAGATGCTTGTAAAGAACGCATCACAAAAACACGCCTATATATTTCGCATCCCATTGAACCCCACTTTTATGTAGTAAAATTGGGGTTTACGGGGTAAAATTTATTTTTTCTTATTTCTGTTCTAAAATAAAGATTGTGAGTACTCGTTAGAATCGCCTCGATGAGGCGGTTCTAACGTGTACCCACAAACGATATTTTGAGCAGAAGTGAGAGAAATATCGCAATTTTTCGTCTTTTACGATTTTTCGATTTTACGTGGCCACAATCCTGTTTTAATTTTCATTTTACGAACGAAAAGGGTATAGCTCAGACTGCATGTTCGTGCAGTCTGAACATCATCTTTATGTGCGATGCTTGTATAGAACGCATCACGAAAACACGCCTATATAATTCGGATCCCATTGAACCCCACTTTTATGTAGTAAAATTGGGGTTTACGGGGTAAACCTTATTTTCCTTATTTCTGTTCTAAAATATAGATTGTGAGTACTCGTTAGAATCGCCTCGATGAGACGGTTCTAACGTGTACCCACAATCGATATTTTGAGCAGAAGTAAGAGAGATATCGCAATTTTTCGTCTAAAATTTTCGTTTCCTTAGGCGGTAGAATTCACAATGTAGTTGTGTTTTCGTAATGAACTTTTCCAGTTTCTATATTTAAATGCGAGTCTGGGTAGCTCAGCAGACAGGTTTGTGTCTTCCCTGGTTGCACGATGGGTTTGTTTCGTGGTGGGGCTTAGTAATGTAATTAATGATCAATGTAAACAGTATAATATTATACTATAATGTTATTAATCAAGTAATTTCGTATTGGCCCAGTTACAGGTCCGAGGTCTGCTGTATTGGCACGAGGTCGAAGGCCGAGGCCAATACAGCTGACCGTGGACCTGTAACTGGGCCAATACGAAATTACTTGATTAATGACAATTTTATAAATTGACACAATAAAAAAAACATGATTTATGATTTTTGACCTTGGTTTATATTGATTGACCTTGTGTAATACAGGATAGTCAATTAATAAATTACGATAACACACCCGTGCGACAAAGTGTATTTTTCACATCTCCAAAATGGCTCTTTTGCTGATGAAAATCTGTCACGTTTCGTTTTTTTACTTCAAACATAGGTTGCGGGTGCTCGTTAGAACCGCCTCATTGAGGCGGTTCTAACGAGTACCCACAACCTATGTCTTGAAGCAGAAATAAGAAAAATAATGAATACCCCGGTAAACCCATGTTTTCTCTATATAAAGTGGGGTTTAAGGGGGTGTTCATTTCACGGACTTGTTCATGTGATGCAAAAATATTTTATATCAGACAAATTGATGCTGAGTAAACAGCTTTCTACGAGATGTTGGACGGATGACTTAGAAATCCTTCATGCGGACTGAACAAATTATTTGTCTAAACCACAACAAAACCAAGTTTGAGGGCTTTTGCCACGTAAAATCGATTTAAGCTCATTAACACTCTTGAATACTCATATGGCGCTTGCATCCAAGCTGACCCCTTCAAAAATACAAAAACTCCAGTGAATCCAAAGCATTTGGGGCCATGAAAATGTCCGAGATAGAATTTCGAGCCCCTGTGGGTAGATCATACCACAATATCAGGAGGCATGATGGGATTGACTTGGATATAGCTTCCTGATCTTCAGTGAAAAGTAGGTATGCAGTGTGAAGTCATTAGAATCGCCTCGATTCTAATGAGTACATACAACGTTTTCCAGATACAGTCTCCTTAAATCATCCTTTAAGGGGAACGGGAACACCTGGCATATTTTTCCGCCATTTTTCAAAGGGAGACAACTTTCGGGACTTCCTGTTCGCTTTTCTATAATTCCTGGCCCACTGAAAAAGGGGTCTACTCTTAAAGGAAAGAATTTGCTCCTCAGGAGCAAATTCTTTCCTTTAAGAGTTGACCCCTATTGACATGGGAGACAAAAATACTTTTGCAGGAGTTGCCTCCCCTGAAGGTGTTCCCATTCCCTTTAAGGGTTGTCATCTGAAGCTAGGAACCATTACGAAAACACGCCTATACAAATACAGTGTTAACTTTACTGCCGAAAAAAAAAATGAAATTTTAAGATGAAAAATTATTTTTTTTCTTATTTCTGCTTAAAATACAGATTATTGTGGTTCTAACGAGTACCCACAATCAATATTTTTGAGCAGAAATTAGAAAAATATGGTTTACTCCTTTAAATCCCAGTTTAACTTTATAAACGTGGGATTCAAGGGGGTCAAAATTATATAGGCGTGTTTTTGTGATGTTAAGAACGAGAACGATAGAGCCAGGGTAAATGGGCCAACTGTGTTCAAACTGTAGCATGTTTTGGTGGGACATCGATGACGTACGTCTATACACAAAACACAGCTTAGGTGTACTCGTTCGAAGTACCCGCTAAAGGCGGTTTTAGTGGAGGTGTTTTGGTGATTGTTTGTCCCTTGAAATACCACATGCCCTAAATAAATAATCTGAAATTAAGTTCACTGGAAAAAGAACACCCCAATGATTCTGCAACAGCAGAATCGGTTTCATGATTTTCATGGTTTCAATTTGCAAAACGTTTCAAATGGCTGGCTGATGTCAGTGGGCGACAGCACTTTATGAAATAAGGAATTTTGAAATTTTGATAACTGACCACAACTAGCCAGTCCGGTCAGGAAAATCTTGTACATTACAAAATTCTCAGTCCTGTCATTGCGAAAACACGCCAATACAAATACATTGTAAACTTTACCACTGGAAAAGAGAAACTTTTATGATAATAAATTGCGATATTTTTCTTACATCTGCTCAAAATATAGATTGTGGGTACTCGTTAGAACTGCCTCATTGAGGCGGTTCAAACGAGTACCCACAATCCATATTTTAGAGCAGAAATAATCAAGGGGATCAGAATTATATAGGCGTGCTTTCGTGTTGGATGTTTTCCTTCTAGGGGGTAGCCCATCACGAAAACATGTCTATATTAGTTTGACCTCTTAAATCCCCCTTTTATCCAGTAAAACAGGGGGTTTACAAGGGAATACATTTTTTTCTTATCTCTGCTCAAATACATAGATTATGGGTATTTGTTAATACTGCCTCGCCGAGGCGGTTCAAACGAGTTCCCAAATGAATGTTTTAGCAGAAATATGAAAAATATCAGAATTTCTTTTTCTGAAAATTTTCATTTTTTGATGGTAAAATTTTCACTATATTCTAATAGGTCCGTATTCATTATGAGTTTTTGGACGGTTTTTTTTTTTTTTTTTTCAAGGAAAAAAATCCGTCCTTTAGAATAGCGGGCGGGCGGCCGGGCGTCCGCGTCCCGGTTTACCTTTTGATTTACCCTGAAAAACCCATCCATTTGGCGTTTTTCTTGTTATAGAATATATTATATGGGCCCCGTCAAGCGATTTTGGTACTTATCGCCTATGCGAGCAGCGAAGGTTCAGGCGAGCCTGCGCATCCGCGCAGTCTCGCCAGAACCTTCGCTGCTCGCTCCTACAAGCAGTGAATCAAGAGGAACCTTCAGACAGAAAGCCATATCCCTGGCCCCTCTGAATGGCTGGGCATGCGCAGTTAAAATTCGTCATGACGGAATGCTCGAAGACACAAATTCGCTTGGCGGGGCTCATATGCTGCACATCAGCTTATGAAGGGTCTCGAGTCTGCTTTTGTTATCCTGTTATTCCAATTTTGTTACCAAAGACAGCGTTTAATGTGCGGTCCCCATTGTATCGGGACTGCAATATAATCTAACCTGGGCCCAGGATTTCAATCGATACTTAAGTTAAGGTCGACTTAACGATTTAAGGAGGAATTAATATCTTAGTAAAGTATTTCCTTAAAAAGTGCATTCGAAAGCCACCTATTTCATTTACTTAGCTTAGTATTTAACTTCGGATAAAGTCGTAGTTTTGACGGAAATTTTCACGACGATCAGCACGTAAGTTTCAATTACACATTGATGTAGGCGGCCCACAATTTTCCCGCGATCTGTCAAAAATCACTTCTTCTGTTTCATTGAATGGAGACAATAGAAAATATGATGGTTTAGTTTCCATTTCACCACATAAACCATGAAAAATGTTTTATACACTATAAAACGTGTTTCATTGAAGGATCAAGCCCCCGCCCATAGGGGCTTGAAGAAATATATGGGCTGCATGATGCTTCCACGCAGGGCTAATTCCGGCCCGCACACTAGTACTGGTAAACCGCTTAGAAGATCTAAGCCTGTCCAGGAACCGCTGTGCGAGGCGGACCATCCATGCTAATAAACCCTATTGGTTTCATTGGGCGACAGGGCTTGTGATGTCATTTCATCTCAATGTCGGGTAAAAGTCCCACAAAATTGGAAGCAACGTCTCCAAAATGACCTTTACAGTGTTGACGGGGACGTTAAACCTCAAATCAAACAAACAAACAAAATCATTGAAGGATCACACTCGATCACGATTTGTGCGGACAAACATTGGTCACAATGTAGCACCACGCCATATTCAAAACGCTGTTTCTACGGGGTCCCTTTAGAAACAAGAAATCATACAATATTTGAATATACAAACCAAAAGGCTTATATGCAGTGGACGGTCTGACTCACATCACTTTACCTGGGTAGGCTTAGTCCTTTTAAGCGGTTTACCAGTGCTCGTGCCAGTGTGGTCAGTTTCAGCTCTACATGGAAGCATCATGCAGCCAAATCTGAAGCCCCGAGGGGTGGGGGCGGAATCGGTTTTATAGAGTCTGTCCATGATTCAACCCTTCTCATGCCGTTAGGCGTATTGCATAATATTCAATACAATCTATTACAGTAATAAATATATTCTGCACTATGGTGTAGAACAGGGAAGACTCCCGCAGAAACCACCCCAAACTTAACCCCGGTTGATATAGTCATTAACGACTAGATCAAACATCGTGTTGACAAACACGGAGAAAAACCGTAGCTCCAGTCGGAGTAAAACAAAGGAAAAAAAAATGTGATATAAAATCTCTGTACATTCCATCTCGGATTGCCCCGTCTTTTTATGAATGTGATCCTTATCTGCGTATTACCTTACAGTTGATGAGGCATAAAGCGCTCACTCACTCACCTCACAAACACACTCAATCACTCACATGCACAAGCTTACAAGGGGGTGGACGGCCCCCGCCCACCGAGGCTTGAAGAAATAGAGGGGCTGCTTGATGCTTCCACGCAGAGCTGAAATCGACCCGCACACGAGTACTGGTAATCCGTTAAGAGGATCTAAGTCTGCCCAGGCAAAGCGGTGCGAGAATATAAACCCTATTGGTTTCATTGGGCGGCAGGGCTTGAGATGTCATTTCATCTCAATGTCGGGTAAAAGTCCCTCAAAATAGGAGCAACGTCTCCAAAATGACCTGTATTTAGTTGAAAGGGACGTTCAACATCCAATCAATCAATCAAACATACACACACCTACCCTGACAAAAACAACCAAGTCGTTTAAGACCCCCTTTCGCTTGTAAGAACCTTCCTACACCAAACAATAAATTGTTACCCTGTTACCAGTATTATACAGTATTATGTAAAGGGAAGTTTTTATACAGCTCTATCGGTCGAAAACTGTGACACACCAAGGGAGAAATCCCAGTTGTTTTATACCTCATCGCCAAGTCGACTTGCGGTCCAAGAAGGAAAAAAAAAAGTGGCTCGACCGGGACCCGAACCCAGGGCCTCTTGAATATGATGCATACACTTAACCGTCTGAGCTACCGAGCATGACCGGTAATTTTGGGCAAATAAAAGCTCTCGTGTTTGCCGTTGTTGATATATACATCCATATGTCAAGGTCAAATCTTAAAAGTTAAGGTACCTACCTGGGTTACCTTAAATATTTAAGGATATTCTCTGGTTAAGTATCGACTTAAACGAAAGAAATTCTTTGTAGTTCACTTTATACGACAGTTAAGTAAATACTTAGTTTAAGTAGGTACTTAAAATTTAAGTACGCATTGTAATCCTGGGCCCTGGTCTAACTATTTAAGAAATAGATCATCTCTAGTTGGGATTATTTGAGTAATAAATCGCAGTTTTTAGGTCAGTTTATAGGTCAGTTGTAAAGTAGATCAAGTCACGAGGGCGTAGCGCCCGTGATTTGTCTTCTTACAATTAACCGACAAACTGTGATTTATTACTCGACAAATCACAGAATAGAGCTGATCTATTTGGAGGCTAACACGCTGAAAATCAGCAATAACCTTTCGCCATTGCGCAAAAATTATTGACTATAATACAGTTGTGCCATACTGACGTCAAAGATGAAGAACACGTTGTTATGTCATGCTCTAAACTAGAAAATAATAAAAAAAAATTTTTTTGACAAAATTTGTCATATGTATCCATCATTTAGTGGCATGACTAATAAAGATAAGTTTAAGTTTCTTTTGACAACATTACGAAAACACGCCTATACAAATACATTGCAACCTTTATCGCCGAAAAAATGAAAAATTTAAGATGAAAAATTGTGATATTTTTCTTATTTCTGCTCAAAATATAGATTGTGGGTACTCGTTAGAACCGCCTCGATGAGGCGGTTCTAACGAGTACCCACAATCTATATTTTGGAACATAAATAAGAAAAATAAGGTTCACCCCTGCAAATCCCAGTTTTACTATATAAAAGTGGGGTTCGAGGGGGGTCAAAATTATATAGGCGTGTTGTCGTGATGAGTAAAGATTATGACTTAAATGTGTTATGCATATCATTCATACATGAGCTATATAATGAAAGAAATGAGATTGTTAATATATGCGTAATAGGGTAAACAGTAATTAGTTTTGACAAGTCATCACGAAAACACGCCTTTGTGATTTTGACCCCCTTCAGCCCCACTTTCATATAGCGAAACTGGGGTTTAGGGGAGTATAAAATGTTTTTCATGTTTCTGCCCGGAGGTGTGAATTGTAGGTACTCGATAGGGCCACCTCGTCGAGGCGGTTCTATCCGGTCCCCCGGTCTGTGTTCTGGGTGGGGATTGTGATGAAATGTTGAATATAGTTGTATGCGTAATAAGTTATCACGCGGACACACCCGTATGATTTTGACCCCCATTCAGCCCCATTTTCACATCGTAAAACTGGGGTTTAGTGGGGTATACAATGTTTTTCTTGTTTCTGCCCGGAGGTGTGGATTGTGGGTACTCGATAGGGCCGCCTCGTCGAGGCGGTTCTATCGGGTCCCCGCGGTCTGTGTTCTGGGCGGGGATGGGGGAATATCAGAATTTTTATAAGAAAATTCTCATTTTTTTGTGGTAATACTTTCAATAGATTTGTATAGGCGTGATTTCGTGATGTGATTTTATTGTGAACTGCATGCTGGTTGACATAATCAGTTATTGTATTTGTGGATTTGAACACAGGTCTGCACGAACAGTACTCAGCATTTTTGCGGTGTCGGCCGGCTTCTGGCTTACTCATGGCGGTGTTGGCGGGCAGGGGCCAGGAACCATCGGACCTTTCAATGTCGGGGGGGGGGTTCCGGTGGCCTGTGTTCTGGCCCTGATTGTCTTCGGACTCGGAAACGGCTGACCACGTCGAAGGGGTGGATCTGTTTCAGAAATCCTAGTGTCCGCACTACTACATAATAAACCAAATGTGATGCCTAAGGTCATATCAAATGTCGACCGGCCCCGATAGCTCAGTTGGTAGAGTGTCCGCTCCGGGGAACGGGAGGTCTCGGGTTCGATCCCGGGCCGTGACATACCAAAGTCGTTAAAAATGGTACTAGCTGCTCCTCGTTTGGCACTCAGATTTACGGGGTAGAGCTAGGACTGGTCGATCCAGTGTCAGGATAATGTGACTGGGTGTGGTATCATGTAATGTGTCTGGGACATGATACTTCAGTGAGGCAGCACTACAAACGTGAGCATTGAGCTCCCTGTCACAACCAGACACCGTCGTGATATGACTGAAAAATTGTTGAAAGCGACGTTAAATCCGAATTCACACACACACACACACACACACATACACACACACACATATCAAATGTCATAGTAGACATTGTATTGTGTTTGGTGACAATCCTGTCGTTGGATTTTAGGACAATAAAATTATTTGTATTTGTATTTATTTGTTTTTGTAATACATTCAATAATGTACTTGTGTAACGTTTTCGATGCTAGTAAGTGGCGTTACACCGTCTAACGTCAAGGAATCTACGAGTGAAGTCATAAATTGGCAGCTTTAAATGACTTCAATTGACATGCTCTTCCACACCGCGATTTGTTGCATAATAAAACACATTTCCTTCCCATTGTCTATATAGGCACGCTGTGTAAGAATTAGAGATTTATGGGACCGATGACATTTCGGTCGCTCGAGCTGGAAAGATTTCTCATGACTGCTGATATCACCATGGTTACAGTAGTATATCAGGGATGATTGTGTGCATTTTGGAATGTATATTGCGTGTATTTATTAGAATCGCCTCGATGAGGCGATTCTAATGAATTCACACAACATACCTTTATTCTAAGGAAATCGAAAATACATCCCTGTTATGTTTCCTGATTACTCACAATGGCTCGAACTACTGATATCTCGAACAAAGGTTTATGGTCCCAAAGGAGTTCGAGCCATTGAATTTCGACTTTAGACCTAAGTCGAAAAACAAACCCTAGGTTGATAGTCATGTTCTGTTCGGGTTGAAGGTTCACCCATTGTATACTAGTGGACTCTTCAATTGCCATATGTTGGACAAGTTCATTTGTCAAATAAGGGATGGTAGGCCTAGTTTTTCATTCTTATTCTATTTTTGATGGAAAATTCTGTTAGCAAATAGTGCAGGACCTGTTCAGACACCACGCTTCTCATTTACAGACTTGTACGTAAGCAGACATATTCGTTCGCTAGTATGAAGCCTCCGCGGTATAGTGGTTATTCTACTCGCCTCATAAACCAGGGGTCGTTGGTTCTCCAGACTTTCGGATTTGTCTTTAAACCGAGGTCTTGTCTCCGTATGACCTTAGCTGTTGGTGGGACGTAAAACTCAAAACACACACAGCTCGTTCGCTAGAAATTAACAGTTGTCCGTCTTAAATCGGTGAAAGACTGACTATAAATTAGACAGTTTTTCGTGAACAACCCGGTGGAGATCAAACGCGTGATCTAATCACAAATTGAACGCGCCACCGAGGCCGGTTAAAATCTCCATGTTGTGGCTTGTAGTTTTTTGGCCCAGTCAGCACTATTTAGATCATGTCACGCCGTTAAGATTACCTTACATTCCTTAATTCCTAAACTGTTGATCAGTAGTATAGTGCTCGTTCTTTCGCCAGAAAGAGCCCAGTAAGCATTCTACATAAATCTACAGCGGGCCATTAGCGGCCCGTCAGGGTAGCTGACGGGCCGCTAACGGCCCGCTGTAGATTTGAATGAATGAATGAGTTTTAGTTTTACGTCCCACCAACAGCTAAGGTCATACGGAGACGGGACCTCGGTTTAAAGACTCATCCGAAAGTCTGGAGAAGCCCGGGATCGATCCTGCCGCTGTAGATTTATGTAGAATGCTAGCAGGGAGGCAACTGCATGTCTTGAATCAGCGGAATGTGCGAGAGTGGTCGTTGAAAATATTTCATTAATAATCTCCACAAAAGAATATTACCAGACCAGGCAGTAGTTGAACCCGCGACCGATTGAGTCACCGAGGCAGCTGAATGTGTATTCAATGTCGTTTTGTGACATGCACATCACGAAAACACGCTTATACAATTGAACCTCACCTTTATACAGTAAAACATGGTTTACAGGGGTAAACCTTATTTTTTCTTATTTCTGCTCTAAAATATAGATTGTGGTTACACACAATATCATCAGTTTTATCTTAAAATGTTCTCTTTTTTGGGGGGTGGTAAAGATTATAATGTATTTGTATAGGCGTGTTTTCGTAATGACGATATGAAGATAACTGATCACAATGTGCATTATACAGACTAATCAGAGTCATCACTGTTAAATGGGCAATGCACTGTTGCAACGACTGGTTAAAGGTTTAACACTCGCCTCCTAGCACCGGTCTGAGGAATGGTCAACTTGGGGGCAATATAAAATACCAATGCTACAATACAATGTTAATTGATGTACTGAGAAATTAAGGCCGTCAAACAACACAACGGCAGACACGGCAGACAATGTTTATATCTGTACATGAGCAGCGTCAAGCTTAAATGTTTCTTTGGACATGCACATTCACCGAAGACTCTGATCAGAGTCTTCGCTGGGCGCTTTAAGGATACGCGTTGGCCCAAAGCTTCTTCATGCAGACAGTGATTCTGTATGCTAAGCTGAGGGCTCGAAGATCATTGGTTCCACTGCGGAAATGTGAAAATAGAGGGTCAATAATGGGGCCTAATTGACCGAAACTAGCTAGTCTGGTCCAGAAAAAAAGAACTTGTACACGCCGCGGGTCACGTGATCATTTTAGGAGTCCTTTGGAAATTTCTCATCTTCCAAATGTTAACCCTTAAGCTGTAGAGGATAACGACATCTGAAAATGTCGTCTGCTTATGTCGTGATTGGCATTTTATGGGTCAAGTATGGAGTGTGGGGATGACAATTACACTGGTTTGGTACTGTTAGAGTTCTGCCGGTCCGGCAACATTCTTTCGTTGAGATTGATCGTTAAATCTTTTCTACGGTCATTCTATCCCTTCTACTGATTCGAGAAGGCTAGTTGTCAGTTTCTGGCGAAAGAATGTGCACTGTACTTTATAACCACTTACGTGTAAGCCTGGCCAGGAAAAAAAAATAGATGGGTAAACTGACCGGCTCGATATGACCTAAATAGTGTTGACTGGGCCGTTAAACTAAAAATACTATTACAATTTGCTGTTTTAGGCGAAAGCAATGAGGCCAAGAGGCGGACAATGGATAACAGATTTACAGAGAGTCCCCATTCTAACTTCTTGATCAAGGTAATTATATCAAGGTGTTTGTTTACTTTCGAGCAGCCCATGAATTCACAAGACAATGGTGCTGGGATAGAATTTGACTTTATCGGTCCATTATTTGACCATCTTTATGCTGGTATTGTTAATATCAAATTTGAAACTGTCCGGAATCGTAAAGGACTCCTGAAAGATACTGAAAAATCGGTGTGCAGTGCTGATAGTAGACACACGATCATGTTGGTATCAATGACAGACTCATTTGCTGCCGATACAAGAACGGATGTTAACAAGAAGGATTTGTTACTGGACTTTTCCGAATGCCAACCAGGTTACACGCGTTTAGTTCCTGTGAAACCTGCAATGTGGTTCCAAAATGTCAAAAAAGGGCTGAACGGCAAATTGTATCTGAAACAATTACACCCAAGACTTACTGCGGGACAAACAGTGGGAAAATTAGATCATGCCAGGTCATCGACATTTGAAACCAAGCAACCGAGTACTGCTAATCGGTTGCTTGGTTTCAAATGTCGATGGCCTGAAATAGCTTCTAAATGGCTCGAACGAGAAAGATTACATGGATGGCCGCCAAGCAGTGTGATTTCGCGAATATCAGAAAAGGCATGTCGTGTTGTTGCCCTAGCACATCCGTTTACCAAAGAAAAGGACATCCAGTGGAAGTTCTTTTTTGATTTAGCTGAGCAAATGTTGGCAAAAGAAGCCACGTCGAAAATCCAGCGTTCTTGTTTCCAGTTTCTTAGCCTCTTGTTGGATTACAGTCTTGGGAGTGGTTCTAAGATTTCTTACTCTCATCTGAAGTCGGTCTTTTTCCACATGTGTGAAACCAGGGATGAAATATCTTGGGATCGTGAGCCTGCACAGTGCGTGTCAGAAATGGTTCGTTACCTGTATGAATGTATGCAGGCGAGGTTTCTTCCATGCTATTTCGTGGAGACGAACAATACAATCGATGATTTTTCTGAAAAAGATATTGCCTATCATTCTGATAGATTGAAAATCCTTTCCGACCATATTCTTACTGCGCTGTATTTTATGCTAGACAGGAAAGGACAGATTGTTGGGAATCTCCATTCGGTTGTTGATAACATCATCACTGATTTTCAAAACTATATGGACCATAGAGAGTCGACTAGGTCTATTAAAGAATGTTTCCTGCCTTGCATTGTTCAACATGCTGGTCTGTATGCTTGGCCGAAATTCTACAACCACATGTTAGACATAGTCGTTGAAGCCTCATCCGAGCTAGAAAAGACATTCAGTTATCAAATAACCGCCAAAGATCTTGTACTAAAAGTTATTCAGATTTTGCCTCGGGATAAAGGATGGTTGTGTGCCTTCTACGTAGATCAGAAATTACATTTATCTTTGAGAGATTTGGTCTGCCAAGGCCTGACTACAGTGTCGCTATTAGATTTCTTGGGCACAGATATTCTGGCATATGCCTCTGGTGACAACGAAGATATTAGGGTACCAGAAGAACTTGTTACCATAGAAAACATTATAGCTTTTGTTGACAAGTTCACAAAACTGTTGAAAGATGATCTGTCTCTCAGATGTGAAGACTATTTAAAAGCATGGTTTTTCTTTTTCGACTTACACTCAAATTCTTTGTTAGATTTTATTCAAGATGGTTCGATTTGTCCGATGAAACGACAGGTCGTTTCTCTTCAGTTACGAAATGCAATGATGGGCATGAAACTAGAATTGGACCAACTAAAACACGATGCGCTCAGAGATAGAATCAAAGAAATGGAGTCTCAACTTGCCTCTTTGAGGGACAAGTCACAAAAATAAAGTGTTGATTTGTGCAGCACAAACCTGACGTGATGCAAGTACACCAGACCTTTCCAAACAAACGAATCATTTTCAGCATAAAGAGAAATCACCTGAAAAATAGTCGCCCTCGCCCATAGGGGCTTGAAGAAATATATGGGCTGCATGATGCTTCCACGCAGAGCTGAATCCGGCCCGCACACTAGTACTGGTAAACCACTTAGAGGATCTAAGCCTGTCCAGGAACCCCGGTGCGAGGCGGACCGTCCATGCTAATAAACCCTATTGGTTTCATTGGGCGAAAGGGCTTGAGATGTCATTTCATCTCAATGTCGAGTAAAAGTCCCACAAAATTGGAAGAAACGTCTCCAAAATGACCTTTACAGTGTTAACGGGGACGTTAAACCTGAAATCAAACAAAAAAACCCCCAAAAAATAGCAGATGAGCTGCATTGTCAGCAAAGAATGTGTTCCCCTCAGGGTATTCTTTCGGCGTAGCTATATAAGCTGGCTTTTGACCTACCTACTAATTGATATTAGTCTCGATTGAATAAATTGTAATTTGTGATTGGTTAAAAATGTGTAAACTTCAGCGAAAATAGCATTTACCGATGTTTGACAAATATATTCGTGACTGAATAATCACTGAAGTATGACATTTATCTATTTAAAGTTGTACAGAATGGCAATGCAGATGTTAAACAATGGAAAAATAGCCGTAATCTAGTAAAATAGTTTCAATGAAGTAAATCATTTTATCATATGACGTCGCCTCTGAGAATGTAATAACGCCATGTAATAAATTCGATAATCCACTAGTGGATTAAATATGCAAATTAGTTAGATACGCCCCGTAACGTTACATGTACGACGTCCTTATCGACGTCGCGTTTACTAATGGCGGAAAATGGACATTTTTGTAAAACAATCGTGAATAAAATGCGTCTAAATGTCATATGATAAATAGAATCTTACATTCGTGCGCATGTATTATGGAATTTATTAAACTCGTTGAGAAAAAAGTGATAAAATGCTCGGCACAGCCTCGCATTTTATCTCTTTTCCTCAATTCGTTTAATAAATTCAATAATACACGAACACTCATGTAAGATCCTCTATATAGACAAGCTATAAGTTTTGTATAGTGTACTGGACTGGGGTAGAGAGTAGGCTATGCCACTCCGGTCTAACCTCGCGTTGTGTTTTAGTTAGTGTACTTTGTCAGGCAGACGGCATTGAACAACCAGGGCCCAGGATTACAATCGTTACTTAAGTTAAGGTCGGCTTAACGATTTAAGGAGGAATTCTTATCTTAGTAAAGTATTTCCTTAAAAAGTGCATTCGAAAGCCGCCAATTTCATTTACTTAGCTAAGTATTTAACTTCGGATGGAGTCGTAATTTTGACGTAAATTTTCACGAAGATTAGCACGTAAGGTTCAATTACACATTGATGTAGGCGGCCCACAAATTTCTCGCGATCTGTCAAAAATCACTTCTTCTGCTTGATTGAGTGGAGACAATAGGAAATATGATGGTTTAGTTGCCATTTCACTACATAAAACATGAAAAAATGTTTTATACACTATAAAACGTGTTTCATTAAAGGATCACACTCGATCTCGATTTGTGCGGACAAACATTGATCATAATGTAGCACCACGACATATTTAAAACGCTGTTTCTACGGGGTCCCTTTAGAAACAAGAAATCATAAAATATTTGAATATGCAAAACTCGGTTTTATGAGGTCTTTTTTGAATTGAGGTTTAACGTCCCCGTCAACACTATGTAGGTCATTTTGGAGGCGTTGCTTACCTCAGTCCTGTGACTGACGAAAAACTCTAAAATCTAAGAAATGATTGATCACATGTTCTGTTTATTTATCCTTTCATCCCTCATTAAAACTGACTGATTTAATGTTGACTGGTGTATAGTAAAAATTGAATTGTTTATATACCCCTAATTGACGCATAAATGTAAGACAGTCATGGTCTCAAAAAGCTAACTGGGAATTGAAAAATATACATAAATGAGCAGTGTCACAATAGAAGCTGTAGTTTCTGATATTTACATCCAGAGAGGACACAGATCAACCTGCTCACATGTGATAAGTTTAACTTTATTGGTCACCTGTACGATTCTAGGGAAGCTATGTAATTTGATTGGTTGATTGATAAATAATTGACCTGAAACAGACATACCTAAACAGTGGACACCCAGATCTCTGAACACAGATCAGAGTCTTCACTGTTTGTAAGTAATTCAAAAAGGTAAAGTGATGCCAGTTTCCACAAAAAGTTGATTTTGGACCAGCAGCTGTGACCTTAATAAATTGTAGTGCTTAATTGTTGCAATCTCACAGGCTGGTAGCAGCGGCAGTCATCCCCTTCTGTCAGTGTGTGCTTATTTTAGGAGTCCTATTACCATAGACCATGAGAGATATCTTGACAGCCAAAATTTTTGGATTGTAACAATCCAACTTGAACTCGTCAGTCCTAGGAGTAACCTATACATTGATACCAAACCTGTTAAAATCCGTGCACTTTAGCCATGCATATCGTTCGATAAACACTGTCTACACTTGTATACTAATACAAAACATGGTCGGTCCGACACATTATACTACTTCGACACAACAAGAGAGAAATACATCCCAGTAGTATAATGTGTCGGACCGTCCATGCTTACATACTCGATTGGTTTCAGTGGGCGACAGGTCTTGAGATGTCATTTCATCACATGTCGGGTAAAAGTCCCACAAAATTGGAAGCAATGTCTGCAAAATGAGCTTTACAGTGTTGACGGTGACGTAAAACCTCAAATCAAACAAAGTAGTATAATGTCGACTTGCACCACAGGGAGAAAAAAAAAGTAGCTCGACCGGGACCCGAACCCAGGGCCTCTCGCATATGACGCTAACACTCTACCGTCTGAGCTACCGAGCATGACTGTTGATTTCGAGCAAATAAAAGCTCTCATGTTTGCCGTTGTTGATATATACATTCATGTGTCAAGGTCAAATCTTAAAAGTTAAGGTACCTACCTGGGTTACCTTAAATATTTAAGTATTTCCTTTGTTTAAGTATCGACTTAAACGAAAGAAATTCGTTAAAAGTTCACTTTATACGACAGTTAAGTAAATACTTAGTTTAAGTAGGTACTTAAAATCTAAGTACGCATTGTAATCCTTGGCCCAGGTTTTATATCACTGGACTTGAGTTGAGGCCGATGGACAAAATGGGTGGAAAATACCACTGAGAGTATTTTAAAAGCTCCAAACACATTTAAAATTACAGTATCAAATATACCTTCTCTGTCTCAACCTACACTCTCAGGCATCAATTTTAAATGTTATTAACAGTTTCAAACCAAACTTGTCAGTAACAGCTGTACATGTAAGCTATATAAGATAACTATATCATTACTTTTTTTACAATTAATTTATCAGTTAATTATGTTTTCATAGATAAGAAACGTACATTTAACAAAGGTTTGACACATGAGGCTATTCTATGTGAGCGCATGTTATAACTTCTTTCAAGGGTAAAAATTCTACATAAACCAGTAATTGACAAGTTAAAGCTTTCTAAATACAATACGCGTTTCTATCGCAGCTGTCCAAGTTCAACTCCTCTTCTCTCAACTGTGTCGAAGGTAATTATCATGTACCTTTTATGATCTGCTAAAAGGAAAGTAAAATCGCATGTGTTAATCTTATAAATAAATAGGAACTAGGCCTATGCCTTAAGCTTGGTAGAAATATTGGCAACATCAATAATATTGTTTGTTTTTTGGTTTGTTTGTATGGCAGTTTAACGGCCCAATCAACACTATTTAGGTCACTTTTGAGCCGGTCAGTTTACCTATCCACACTTTTCCTAGGCAGACTTATACATAAGCGGATAACCTGAACAGTGCACATTCTTTCGCCATAAACTGACAACTGCCCTTTTTGGATCAGCGGAAGGGAGAGAATGACGGTAGAAAAGATTTCCTGATCAATATTCACGAAGGAATGTTGCCGTCCCCGGCAGGTACCAAACCCGCGTCCTCCTGATCACCAGTCAGACGCGCATCCGACTTAGCTACCGAGACCGGCGAATAATATTGTTCATTCTTAACAAGGAGATAGATAGATTTAGGGGATAACTGCATTCAAAATTGTCATTTGGGGAGGTAAATCGGCGGTTTTACGGTCGGAAAATTTCGTTTTACGGCGACGCGTCAGCGGAGCCGTAAAACGGAATTTGCGACCGTAAAACCGACGATTTACCTCCCCAAATGACAATTTTCAATACAGTTATCCCCATTCTAATGCATTTTTTCGGTTGTTTTCTTAAAAAAGTGTGCTATTTTGCTCAAAGCGGCAAGCGAAGTGAGCTGCGTAAAACCAAATACCAGCCAATGGATCTACCGGCCCCGATAGCTCAGTTGGTAGAGTGTCCGCTCCGGGGAACGGGAGGTCTCGGGTTCGATCCCGGGCCGCGACATACCAAAGTCGTTAAAAATGGTACTAGCTGCTCCTCGTTTGGCACTCAGATTTACGGGGTAGAGCTAGGACTGGTCGATCCAGTGTCAGGATAATGTGACTGGGTGTGGTATCATGTAATGTGTCTGGGACATGATACTTCAGTGAGGCAGCACTATAAACGTGAGCATTGAGCTCCCTGTCGCAACCAGACACCGTCGTGATATGACTGAAAAATTGTTGAAAGCGACGTTAAACCCGAATTCACACACACACACACACCAGCCAATGGAAGAAGACGTTACATAATGACGTCGGGTTTCCGACAGTATATCGCAGAATATACTGTCGCAAATTTTTGACGTTATCCAATCAGACGTCGCGTTATATATGCGAGTGCATTAGAATGGTTGTTTTGTACAGTGTTTGGGATAATTGGATGTGACCTGCGATTCTGTACAGTGACGGTTTGCCACTTGCAGAATTAAATAAGGTTGACACGGTATGCAAAATTTGTGTTTATTTATTTATTTGGAGGGTTATGGTAAAACCTTAATATCTTACAAATTGTCTGTTGTGTGTGGATTGTATGTTGGTTGTCAGGTTTCTTCATCTCTATGGTTAAGTGTATTTAAAAGGCTTTTTGAGGTCGATTCCGTTTTCAAAGGGAACTTTCTATAGCAACCAAATCTTTCAAAATCTCCTCTATGAGGGTTGCTTGGATTTTTAATGCCCCCGAGAATCTTTGATTCGGGGGGCATATAGTTTTTGCCCTGTCTGTCTGTTTGTTTGTTTGTTTGTTTGTCTGTCTATCTGTCACAGAAACTTTAACCTTGATCATATCTTGAAAAGTATTTGACCTAGCCCGATGAAACTCCACACACTTATTCACCATCACAAGGGCTACATCCTGGCCAATGGCCATAACTCTTGTCATTTTTGGCTGAATTATCTCCCCTTGATTTTTTAGCTCACCTGAGCACGAAGTGCTCAAGGTGAGCTTTTGTGATCGGTCTTTGTCCGTCGTGCGTGCGTGCGTCCGTCCGTCGTCAACTTTTGCTTTAAACAACTTCTTCTCCAAAACTGCTGGACAGATTTTGAAATAATTTCACAGGAATATTCCTTGGGTGACCCTCTACCAAAATTGCTCAAATCGTTCCGCTCGTGTGAACAAGATGGCCGCCAGAGCTAAAAATAGAAAAACATATAAACGACTTCTCCTCCTTAACCAGTGCAAGGATGTTGATATAATTTCACAGGAAGGTTCCTTGGGTGACCCTCTACCAAAATTGCTCAAATCGTTCCGCTCAGGTGAACAAGATGGCCGCCAGAGCTAAAAATAGAAAAACCTTTAAACGACTTCTTCTTCTTAACCAGTAGATGGATTTTGAAATTATTGCACAGGAATGTTCCTTGGGTACCCCTCTACTAAAATTGCTCAAACTGTTCCACTCGGGTGAACAAAATGGCCGCCAGAGCTAAAAATAGAAAAACCTTTAAACGACTTCTTCTCCTTAACCAGTGGATGGATTTCGAAATTACTTCACAGGAAAGTTCCTTGGGTGACCTTCTACCAAAATTGCTCAAAATGTTCTGATCAGGTGAACAAGATGGCCGCCAGAGCTAAAAATATAAAAACCTTTAAAAGTCTTCTTCTCCTTAACTAGTGGATGGATTTTCAAATTACTTCACATGAATGTTCCTTGGGTGACCCTCTACCAAAATTGCTCAAACCGTTCCGCTTGGGTGAACAAGATGGCCGCAATGGCTAAAAATAGAATAACCTTTAAACAACTTTTTCTCCTTAACCAGTGGATGGATTTTGAAATTTTTTCACTGGAATGTTCCTTGGGTGACCCTTTACCAAAATTGCTCAAAATGTTCCGCTCTGGTGAACAAGATGGCTGCCAGAGCTAAAAAACAGAAAAACCTTTAAACGACTTCTTCTCCTTAACTAGTGGATGGATTTTGAAATTACTTCACAGGAATGTTCCTTGGGTGACCCTTTACCAAAATTGCTTAAACCGTTCCGCTCTGGTGAACAAGATGGCTGCCAGAGCTAAAAAACAGAAAAACCTTTAAACGACTTCTTCTCCTTAACCAGTGGATGGATTTTGAAATTGCTTCACAGGAATGTTCCTTGGATGACCCTCTACCAAAATTGCTCAAACCGTTCCGCTCTGGTGAACAAGATAGGCTGCCAGAGCTAAAAATAGAAAAACGACTTCTTCTCCTTAACCAGTGGATGGATTATGAAATTATATGACAGGAATGAGGTTTGAGGTTTTTAGCTGTGGTGGCCATCATGCTCAGTTAAGCAAAATATTTTGAGCTATTTTGTTAGAGGGTCACTCATGGAACATTCCTATAAAATTGCTTCTTTTTAGAGACAGATGGCTTTTGAAAGTTTTGGCCCCCACCCACCTTGGCTGCAAGGTGCTTCTACAGGAGTATTGGTAAACCACTTTGAAGGTCTTAGCCTGTCCAGGCAAAGTGTTGCGAGTGGAACCATCTGTGCATTTAAACCCCATTGGTTTCATTGGGCGGCAGGGATTGAGATATCATTTCATCAAAAATGACTTCTACATGTACTTCTCAAAATGACTTCTGCTCCTAAACAGGCAGACTGATTTTGAATTAATTTCACAGAAATGGTCTTTGGGTCCAACCAAAATTGCTCAAACCCTCCACACCACCATATATTACCCACAATTCCGTTTGTACAATATGGATCAGGTGAGCGATCCAGGGCCATCATGGCCCTCTTGTTTTAAAAATTTAACATTGGCTTTCGATTGATATGTGATAGGGCTTTCATATTTAACATGTGCATTCCTTGTCACGAGACCTTTCAAGTGGTACCATAATTTTTGACCTCGTGACCTTGACCTTGACATTTGACCTACTTTTTAAAAACTTTAACATTGGCCATAACTTTTGATTGGTAAGAGATAGGGCTTTCATATTTCACGTGTGTATTCTATGTCACATGACCTTTCCAACGATTCCATAATTTTTGACATTGTGACCTTGACCTACTTTTTTAAGACTTGAACATTGGCCATACCTTTCGATTGGTTAGTGATACTGCTTTCATATTTAACATGCACTGTCCGGGGTCATCAGTGTTTCACAAACACTTGTTTTTCACAGGAATGTTTCTTCAATAGAAAGTCTTCAAATATTGTTAAAGCAATTCTGTTCGGCGGGCCTGAAGAAATAGATTGGGCTGCACAGTGTTACACTTTGTACTCTTTAACTAAAAGGTGCCCAATTGGCACGGGTTTTTTCAAATACTTTTTATACTGTTTTTAAATTCGTAATAAAGTTTATATTTCAAAACAGTTATTCTTTTCATATTGAACCAGAAAATAGTTTCAATATTCATATTTCAGTATCCCTTACGCCGTTTATCTTTTATGCCCCCGCCTGCCTTGGCAGGAGTGGGGCATATAGCGTTTCGCCGTGATGTTACGTCCGTACGTGTGTACGTGCGTTCGTGCGTATGTCCCGTTCGTAACCACCTCGGGCTGAAATGTCGACCTCGGGCTGAAATGTCGAGCTGAAACCTCGGACTTGCATATAATTTTTTTACCTGTTGTGCTACAAAGTTGAAATTTGGTATGACATCTACTCAGACCAAGACCTATCAGTTCATGTTCAAGTTGACCCAAAGTCGTGCCCCTGGGTGGGCCTAGGGGTCAGATTGCGTAACAGGTCAAAATTGTCATATAGGAATTTGCATGCAAAACTGTCAAAATGTCTAATTATCTTGAAAATTTATCAGATTCGAAGACCTAAACCATATATATTATTGTTCCTTATGATTTGACACATTCCATGACACAGACTTTGGATCCCTACGGTCACCCCTGGGCCATGCCCCGCCCCCTTTGCTTCATTAAAATCTTTATATCTCAGAAACTATCCATATCCCCACCCCTTAACCATATATATATTTGTTCTTTATGATAAGATGCATTGACTGATACAGACATTGGGTCCATCCCGACTCCTTCCCCCCCCCCCCCCCCCCCCATTTATATAGAAATTTGTATGCAAAACTGTCAAAATGCCTAATTATCTTGAAAATTAATCAGATTCGAACACCTAAACCATATATATTATTGTTCCTTATGATATGACACATTCCATGATACAGACTTTGGGTCCCTACAGTCACCCCTGGGCCATGCCCCGCCCCCTTTGCTTCATTAAAGTCTTTATATCTCAGAAACTATCCATATCCCCACCCCTTAACCATATATATTATTGTTCCTTATGAAAAGATGCTTTGACTGATACAGACATTGGGTTCATCCCGACCCCCCCCCACCTAAACCATATATATTATTGTTGCTTAAGATATGACACATTCCAAGACAAAGAATTTGTGTCCCTCCGGTCACCCCCGGCCCATGCCCCGCCTAATTATCTTGAAAATTAATCAGATTCGAACACCTAAACCATATATATTATCGTTCCTTATGATATGACACATTCCAAGACGCAGACTTTGGGTCCCCCCTGGGCCATGCACCGCCCCCTTCGTTATATCTCAGAAACTATCCATGTCACCACCCCTTAACCATATATATTATTGTTCCTTATGATAAGATGCATTGACTGACACAGACTTAATCAGATTCGAACACCTAAACCATACATATTATTGTTCCTTATGATATGACTCATTCTAAGACACAGACTTTGTCTCCCTCTGGTCAACCCCGGACCATGCCCCGCCCCCTTCAATTCATAAAAGGCCTTATATCTCAGAAACAATTCATATCCCCACCACTTAACCATATATATTATTGTTCCTTATGATAAGATGCATTCACTGACACAGACCTTGGGTCCCTGTGGACAGCTCCGGGTCCCTCCGGACACCCCTGTGCCATTCTAGAGAATGGGTACAAGCCATATCGACAAAGATATATGGCGGGGGCATCTGTGTACTTTGGACACATGTCTAGTTTTAAAGATATTTCTTGTTTTACTTTTAAGAGTAGCCCCACCTCAGTGGACAAAAGATTTTCCTCGTTGTGCGTAAAATATGTTTGCTCTGGCTACGCCACTGATGCCCAAGTTCATGGGACTAACATCCTACTAGACCTCACTTTATCTACAGAAGAAACAGGGGTTTACACTTTTATACCCCCACTTTGAAATAGGGGTGGGGTATACTGGTTTACATCTCTCCGTCCGTCCGTTCGTCCTTCCGTCCGCTTTTTTTCGTCAAAGATTTCTCAAAAACCAGAAAAGCTTGAAACCTCAAACTTGACTCACTAAGCAATCATGGTGACTTTATCGTGTAAGAGGTAATGGGCATTTTCCGCTTATTTGTTCATCCATTCTTTCTTTCTTCTTTCTCTCCATATAGGCCAATGTTAAATTGTTCGTCAAAGATTTTTAGGAACTACAAAAGCTAGAAGTCTCAAACTTGATATACTATGCAACGATGATGACTTTTATTGTGTAAGAGGCAATTGGCTTCCTCAGCTTATTTGTTAATCTGTTCTTACATTCTTCTTTCTCTCCATAAAGGCCAATGTTAAATATTTCGTCAAAGATTTCTCAAGAACCACAAAAGCTAGAAATCTCAAACTTGGATGTAATGATGATGACTTGTACTGTGTAAGAGACAATGGGCTTTAAATATCGGCTTATTTGTTCATCTGTTCTTTCATTCTTTTTCTGTCCATATAGGCCAAGGTTAAATTTTCGATAAAGATTTCTCAAGAATCGTAGACGCTAGAAGCTTCAAACTTCATCATGTGAACAACTCCGTGAAATGAACACCCCCTTACACCCCACTTTATATAGAGAAAACTGGGGTTTACGGGGGTAAACAATATTTTTCTTATTTCTGCTCCAAGACATAGGTTGTGGGTACTCGTTAGAACCGCCTCGTTGAGGCGGTTCTAGCGACTACCCACAACCTATGTTTGCAGTATAAATAAGAAAAATTTCACAGATTTTCGTCAGAAAAGTAGCCATTTTGGAGATGTAAAAATTGCACTATATCGCACGGGTGAGTTATCGTAATGTGGCATCCTAAGCAATCATGACTACTTGTATGGTGTAAGAGACACTGGGCATTATCCCCTTATTTGTTCATCTGTTCTTTCACTGTTCTTTCTCTTCATATAGACCAATGTTATTTTTTTTTGTCAAAGATTTCTCAGGAACAACAAAAGCTAGGTATACTTTGCAACGATGATGACTTGTATTGTGTAAGAGACAATGGGCTTCATCCACTTATCTGTTCTTCTATTCTTTCATTCTTCTTTCTCTCCATATAGGCCAATGTTCAATTTTTGTTAAAGATTTCCCAGGACTGTAAAAGCTAGAAGCCCCAAACTTGGTATGCAATGCAATAATGATGACTTATATTGTGTAAGAGACATTGGACTTTCTCGGCTTATTTGTTTATTTGTTGTTGTTTTTTCATTCTTCTTTCTCAGTTAAATTTTTCGTCAAAGATTTCTCAGGAACTGTAAAAGCTAGAAGCCTCAAACTTGGTATGCAATGCAATAATGATCACTTTTATCGTGTAAGAGTCAATGGGCTTTCTTGCCTAATTTGTTCATCTGTTCTTACATTCATCTTTCTCTCCATATCGGCCATTGTTAAATTTTTCGTCAAAGATTTCTCAGGAACTACAGAAGCTAGAAGCTTGGTATGCAATGCCATCATAATGGCTTATATTGTGTAAGAGACAATTGGCGTTCTTAGCTTTTTTCATTCTTCTTTCTCTCCATATAGGCCAATGCTAAATTTTTCGTCAAAAATTTCTCAGGAACTGCAAAAGCTAGAAGCCTGTGACTTGATGTGCAATGCGATAGTGATGGCTTATATTATGTAAGAGACTATGGGCTTTCTCGGCTTATTTGTTCATTAGTTATTTCATTCTTCATTTCTGTCCATTCAGGCCAATGTTTAGTTTTTCGTCAATGATTTCTCAGGGACTGCGAAAGCTGGAAGCCTCAGACTTTGTATGCAACGCAAAAATGATGGCTTATGTGATAAAAGAGACACTGGGCTTTCTCGGCTTATTTGTTCATGTGTTTCTTTCATTATTCTTTCTCTCCATATAGGCCAATGTTTAATTTTTTCTTTTAAGATTTCTCAGGAACTACAGAAGCTCGAAGCCTCCAACTTGGTTTGCAGTGCAATAATGATGGCTTATATTGTGTAAGAAACAATAGGCTCTTATAGCCCCCGCCCATCGGGGCTTGAGGAAATAAATGGGCTGCATGATGCTTCCACGCAGAGCTGAAACCGACCCGCACACGAGTTCTGGTATACCGCTTAGAGGATCTAAGCCTGCCCAGGCAAAGCGGTGCGCACGAATCGGACCGTCCATGCTTATAAACCCTATTGGTTTCATTGGGAGACAGGGCTTGAGATGTCATTTCATCTCAATGTCGGGAAAAAGTCCCCCAAAATTGGAAGCAACGTCTCCAAAATGACCTTTACAGTGTTGAACCTCAAATCAAACAAAACAAAATCAGCGTCTTTATTACGCTAACACACCCGTGCAACATAGTGCATTTTTTCACATCTCCAAAATGGCATCTTTCTGATGAAAATCCGTGATCTTTTTCGTATTTACACTTGAAGCATAGTGTGTAGGTGCTCGTTAAAATCGCCTCATTGAGGCGGTTCTAACGAGTACCCACAATCTATGTCTCGGAGCAGGAAAAAGAAAAATAAGGTAATACCCCAATAAACCCCAGTTTTCTCTATATAAGGTGAGGCGAGTGAGTGTTTGAGTTTTACGTCCCACCAACAGCTAAGGTCATACGGAGACGGGACTTCAGTTTAAAGACTCATCCGAAAGTTTGGAGAAGCCCGGGATCGATCCTGCGACCCCTGGTTTACAAGGCGAGTAGTGTAACCACTACACCACGGAGGCTTCTATATATAAATAAGGTGAGGTGTAGGTGTGTGTGTGAGGGGGGCGTCGTCTGTTCACGGACTTGTTCAAGTGATGTAATTGTTGGCATCTTGGAAAGTAGAACACCTCTAGTTTCTGTATATTACTTTGCCGGCCTCGGCAGCTCAGTCGGATGCGCGTCAGACTGGTGATCAGCAGGACAAGGGTTCGCTACCTACCGGGGTCGGCAACATTCTTTCGTGGAGATTGATCATGAAATCTTTTCTACGGTCATTCTCTCCCTTCCGTTAATTTAAGAAGGGCAGTTGTCAGTTTCTGGCGAAAGAATGTGCACTGTAATGATTAACCGCTTACGTATAAGCCAGCCCGGGAAAAGGATATGTAAACTGACCGGCTCAAAATGACCTAAATAGTGTTGACTGGGCCGTTAAACCTCAATACAAAAAATCAAGACTCTACCAGCAGACTGATGTGTGTTATACCTGGTCGCAAACCGAGGAGACAGGTTTTACTTGGTATGATACAGTGAAATTCCTACAATATCCCTTATCTTGCTGTTCACGACAACCCCTATCTTTGCAAACAGTGTAGATCCAGATCAGATGGCTTCAGAAACAGTGTAGATCCAGATCAGAAGCCATCTGATCAGGATCTACACTGTGTGGCATTCAGTTTATGAATTTGTAGCAATAAATTACATTAAGTAATTTTATTGGTTGATAGACAGAAATGGGTGTGGCTTAAATGAATATTCAGCAAGATAACGGTTAAGACCATCATAGGAACTGTGCCAACCACATGACAATGTATGCAGATTACACAAAGGAAACTACATCTTTTGAATGCGGAGTTTTGGGGGGATGGAGGGAGGGGGGGGGGGGGTGTGGGTGCGGCCCTTTCGAGATTATTTCACACATATCGAGCCGACCGTTAATCAGAGGTGGGGGGAACCGGCCCCGATAGCTCAGTTGGTAGAGTGTCCGCTCCGGGGAACGGGAGGTCTCGGGTTCGATCCCGGGCCGCGACATACCAAAGTCGTTAAAAATGGTACTAGCTGCTCCTCGCTTGGCACTCAGATTTACGGGGTAGAGCTAGGACTGGTCGATCCAGTGTCAGGATAATGTGACTGGGTGTGGTATCATGTAATGTGTCTGGAACATGATACTTCAGTGAGGCAGCACTATAAACGTGAGCATTGAGCTCCCTGTCGCAACCAGACACCGTCGCGATATGACTGAAAAATTGTTGAAAGCGACGTTAAACCCGAATTCACACACACACACAGAGGTGGGGGGAAAACCCTAATAGCCGGCTCTTCCGTTGCAGATCTAAGCGTCTCACATGTGCTCCGCCTACAGCAGTGAGAGAAAACAAATTCTTTAGTTAACTCAGATCTACCTGCATATATAGGGGCATGTCTGTCAAATGCAAGTAGACTGCTATATGCGGTTGGAGTGCATTATTTACGGGTACACCCGCATTTAAATTGGGGTGTACCCTCAAATTTAGGGATACATCCGCAAAAATATCGGTCTACCCGAATTTCTTAATGCGGGTAGACTTGTAACAGTCATTTTGACCCTTTTGGTACACCATATATACTGATCGATTGATAGAGTATTCCACCTAACAGCTCAGGACTGCTACATTTTCAGTTGAAATGATGTTTGGTGTAAATTCTGCAAAATAAATGCTCTTGAAGCAGTGTAGACCCGGATCAGACACCGCATTGGAGGCGTCTGATCTGGGTCTTCATTGTTCAAGTCACTAGACAGATATGGATTGAAGTTCCGGGGATCTTTTTCACTGGGGCGTGAGGGGAGGAGTGTTTGTGTGTGAGTGGGTTCGGCCCTGCCAAGATTATTTCACTTATTTCGAGCCGATCATTAACCCATTTAGTACCAGAAACCCCAAAAACCCCAAAACGGGTACCCTGGCAAACAGTAGAGGTCCAGATCAGACGCCGCAGAACGCGGCGTCTGACCGGCCCCGATAGCTCAGTTGGTAGAGTGTCCGCTCCGGGGAACGGGAGGTCTCGGGTTCGATCCCGGGCCGCGACATACCAAAGTCGTTAAAAATGGTACTAGCTGCTCCTCGCTTGGCACTCAGATTTACGGGGTAGAGCTAGGACTGGTCGATCCAGTGTCAGGATAATGTGACTGGGTGTGGTATCATGTAATGTGTCTGGGACATGATACTTCAGTGAGGCAGCACTATAAACGTGAGCATTGAGCTCCCTGTCGCAACCAGACACCGTCGTGATATGACTGAAAAATTGTTGAAAGCGACGTTAAACCCGAATTCACACACACACACACGCGGCGTCTGATCAGGGCCTCCACTGTTTGCTAAAAGGTCAGCCATTTTCCAAATCAATTCTGATGAAAACGCAACCTGTCACCCCTAACTTTTGAAATGGACACCTGCTATATATAAGGAGGAAGATTCCAGTTGGTACAAAAAGGGTTAATCAGAGGTAGGTGTACACCGGACTACCCAAAGAAAAACCACCTCACATTTCATTGCGGATCTTGGCGCGGAGAAATCTTTGCAAAAAACAAGAGGGCCATGATGGTCCTGGATCGTTCACCTGATCCATAGTGTAACAAGTGGGCCCTGGAGAGGACCATTATAGGCACCAGAACTATAATTTGCATTATCTTGAGGGGGGTCTAAAAGGTGAAGCTTTATACCAGATATCAAAGACCAGAGCCTTCTGGTTTCAAACAAGAAGATTTGTAAAGGTTTTCCTTATATATGTCTAAATAAAACCTGTGGACCCGGGGCAGGGCCGTTTTCGGCCCCAGGGCTATAATTTGAACAGTCTTAAATATCAAACCTCTGAGCCTTCTGGTTTCAGAAAAGACGATTTTAAAAGTTTTCTCTATATAAGTCAATGTAAAATCAAAGGGCTTCAGGGTGGGAGCATTTTTGCCCCAGGACTATAATTTGAACAATCTTGGTAGAGGTCCACTAGATGAAGCTACACACCAAATATTGAGGACCTGGACCTGGTGGTTTCAGAGGAGAAGATTTTTTAAGGTTTCATTAAAAATCTATTTTTGGCTCCCGTGACCTTGGTGTGCAATGGACCGGAATTATCTGAACAACTTTGAAAGGGGACCACCTAAGAATCATTCCTGTGAAGTTTGGTCAAAATCTGATCAGTGGTTTAGGAGGAGATGTCGTTTGAAGAAATTGTTTACGCACGGACGGACGGACGCACGGACGACGGACGAAAAATGATCCCAAAAGCTCAGCTCGTCATTACATGACAGGGAAGCTAAAAAGTTAACGTATGTGGACTTGGAAGAGTCAGTCGATGTTATAAATGGAAAAATAAAAACAAATACGTGTATACTACCCTTTACCATACATAAAGTGAGGTATGACAGGGTATTTATTTCAGTACCTTTAACATGATATGTACCAAGCGGGTACACAACATGTATAAAATGTCGTAGCCACGTTGATGGGACCTTGTCTAGACGCCACGCACATTACGAAGACAGGCCTACCTTTATCGCCTAAAAAAATGGAAATTTTGAGATAAAAATTGTGATACTTTTCTTATTTCTGCTCAAAATATAGATTGTGGGACCCACAATCTATATTTTAGAGCAGAAATAAGAAAAATTAAGTTTTACCCCTGCAAACCCCAGTTTTTACTATATACAGTCGAACTTCAATGGCTCGAACACCTTAAGGACAACGAAAATCTGTTCAATGCAGGGGTAGTTCGAGTCACTGAGGGTTACTGTCAGGAGGCATTACGGGATTAATTTTAATATTTTCGATGTTCTATGATAAAAATGTATGCTGTGTGTACTCATTAGAATCGCCTCATCGAGGCGATTCTAATGAGTACACACAGCATACATTTGCATGATAAAAGTTTAAAATCTTTATCATCACGCACAACTTCATATGCAGAGGAATTCCCTTGGGACTCAAAAACGGGTTGGACTCGACCATGATAAACGAGCCATCTGTGTTCGAGCCATCGAAGTTCTGCTGTAAATCTGGGATTCAAGGGGTTCAAAATTATATAGGCGTGTTTTCGTGATGGGAGGAGTGAACAGAATAGCTTATCTTGAAAACTTCCTGTAAGAAATTTCTTTGTTTCCAACGTCATCTTTAATTGCTTCGTTTCACTGCCCGGTGGACCGATGACGTCTGTTTGTTTTTTTTTTTTTTTTTTTTTTTTTTTTTTTTTTATTGGGGTTTAACGTCCCCGTCAACACTATTTAGGTCATTTTGGAGACGTTGCTTCCAATTTTGTGGGACTTTTACCCGACACCGAGGTGAAATGACATCTCAATCCCTGCCGCCCAATGAAACCAGAAGGCTTAAATGCATTGGACGATCTAACTCACGCCGCTTTGCCTGGGCAGGCTTAGCCCTTCTAAGCTGTTTACCAGTAATCGTGTGTGGTCAGATTCAGCTCTGCGTGGAAGCATATGCAGCCCAATCTATTTCTCCAAGCCCCGATGGGCGGGGGCGATATTACCTCCGGACAACGCAACAACGTCGACGCAACGCCATTACGTTGCATCACATTGATACGACATTATTTGCACGCTGTGTATCCGCTGGGTATAGATGGGCCCCGTCAAGCGATTTTGGTACTTATCGCCTATGCGAGCAGCGAAGGTTCAGGCGAGCCTACGCATCCGCGCAGTCTCGCCAGAACCTTCGCTGCTCGCTCATACAAGCAGTGAATCAAGAGAAACCTTCAGACAGAAAGCCATATCCCTGGCCCCTCTGAATGGCTTGGCATGCGCAGTTGAAATTTGTATTGACGGAATGCTCGAAGACACAAATTCGCTTGGCGGGGCTCAGAAGAATAAGGAATGGAAATAAAGAAGGAAAGCTTTCATTGATTTTTTTTTTTTCATATTTATTTTGAGAATTTAATTTTATAAACTGGTGAAAGTCAAATATGGCAAGATATATATAATATATTACTTCTAATCAATGGTGAAAAACAAAGAAAGAAACAAACAAACAAACAAAAACGTGTATATTAACAAGAGTAATTGTATAAAACATTTTGAATATAATATCACATACACGCAAGGCTTCTTGTTTGTCAATCGACCCAAAGTTACTAAGCACAGTATCTTAACGTCGCTGATGTCCACGTGACTATCACTGACTGTGGAAATCCAGATAACAGTTATTTATAGCCTCACTATTCTCATCATTGTTAGCTCAGGCCCCGAGGTTATAAAACTTATTTCATGCTCAACTCACTTGAGCATGAAATTTATCCTGCTCACAAATTTTAAAATGCCAACAATTGTTGGCATTTCAAATTTGTGAGCAGGACAAATAACATTCCCTGCTATCTGAGAAAGAAATATCGCTCAACAAATGCCGTTTTAATTTTTATGAGCACACCAAATTGCATGCTCAGCTGAGTTGAGCATGAAAAAAAATATTTATAAGCTCGGGACCAGGATGTCGTGTAAAGAGGGCTCAAGTCGAAGCGATCTGGACTGGACTGGACTTATGGGTAAAGTATAGATCCAGGTCAGACGCCGCAGAATGAGGCGTCTGATCAGGGTCAACATTATTAACTAGAATTAAAGCGTTAAACGAAATAGTGTAAGTCCGGATTAGGATTATTTCTTCAAAGACATTCGCCTCACTAATGTTGTCAGTGCCTTGAGTATTGGAGTATGTCCCGCCTAACAGCATCAGGCAGTGCCTTGAGTATTGGAGTATGTCCCGTCTTACAGCATCAGGCAGTGCCTTGAGTATTGGAGTATGTCCCGCCTTACAGCATGAGGTCAGCAAGTCCGTGTACTAAACACTCCTGTAACCCCCTCTTTATAAAGAGAAAACTTGGGTTTACCGGGTATACCTTATTTATTTTTTTCATTTGAGCCAGCGCACGACAAAACCTACATAAATACATGTGACCTTCAAACACCCGGATCAGTCTGCTCATTTACTCAATAAGACAAAAGATACCCTGTATTTCTCTTTGAATAGCCCTCGGTCTATAGAGGCCACATAGGATCAGCGAAGGGTCTGATCAGACTGCGCGAATGCGCAGGCTGATCTGAGTCTTCGCTGGTCGCATATGCCTTAACACAGGTTTTGTTGTGTGCTAGCTCAAGTTTTGCTCAAACATAGATTGTCGGTACTCGTTAGAACCGCCTCATTGAGGCGATTCTAACGAGCACCAACAATCTATATTTGGACTGAAATGAGCAAAATAGCAATTCTAACACAGCGCGCCTATATAGGCAATGCAAAATAACTGTGTTTTATTCTGCAACAAATCACAGCTCGGAAAAGCGTGACGTGTGACGTCATTAAAAACTGCAAATTTATGACGTCACTAGTCGATTTACTTGACGTTAGACGGTGTAACGTAATTTTTTCGCATCGAAAACGTTAGAAAAGGATATAAATGCATGTGTTTCAGTCGATAATTTTAGCGGGATTTCTTCTAACAATGGCGAAAAGTTGTGAGATTTTGAAGGAAACAACAACATTATTGCCGATTTTCAGCGTGTTAGAATCGAAATAGATCAGCTCTTACTGTGATTTGTTTGGAATAAATCACAGTTTGTCGGTCAGTTGTAAGTAGATAAATCACGCGCGCTACGCGCTCGTGATTTGTCTACTTTACAACTGACCTCCAAACTGTGATTTATTACACAATAAATCACAGTTAGAGCTGATCTGTTTCTTAAACATTTTCATCTGAAAAAGGCTAGTTCTAGAGAAGGAAGAGACGCCATTTAACACAAAGGTGTGTTATCGTAGTCACACATCACAAGAAAATTGTACACAACACTACACCTTCTATGACGGCACCGCCCATCGGGGCTTGAAGAAATATATGGGCTGCACGATGCTTCCACGCAGAGCTAAATCCGACCCACACACGAGTACTGGTAAACCGCTTAGAGGATCTAAGCCTGCCCAGACAAAGCGGTGCGAGTCAGACCATCCATGCTTACAAACCCTATTCGTTTCATTGGGCGGCAGCGCTTGAGATGTCATTTCATCTCAACGTCGGGTAAAAGTCCCACAAAATTGGAAGTAACGTCTCCAAAATAACCTTTACAGTGTTGACGGGGACGTTAACACTCAAATCAAACAAACAAACAAACAATACAACTTCTATGACTGGAACGTGGATGACTCATTTCCTTTGTCGATTCAACCTTGATCCTGCTGAATAATGAAATTAGCCACACATATTTCTGACTAACAGCCAATCAGATTATATGGTACAGTAAAATTCAAATATTAAGGCCACCTTTTAAGACTATCCAAAGACCACTTTTGAACAGTCCCAAAGGTGGTCTCTTATCAGGAGACGGTGGGTGCAGAAAATACAAAGAAAAAATAACGAAAAATTCACTAAATGTTTTCAAGCAGATTTAGTCTTAACTTTAGGTGGTCTCAATAGCGGAATTTTTCTGTATTATGTTACCGTTTAAGCTTACAAACTGAATGACAAACATTGTAAATACAGTAGAACTTCGATGGCTCGAACAGCGATGACTCTTTACCATGTATGTGTCGAACCCATTCTTGAGCCACTAGCGAAATCCTCTACATAAGAAATAGTGGGGGATAATTAAGGAGATTTTAGTCTTTTATCTTGCAAATGTATGCTGTGTGTACTCATTAGAATCGCCTCGATGAAGCGATTCTAATGAGTACACACAGCATACATTTTCATTGTAGAACACCGAAAAAATGTCTAAAAGTGTCTCGTTATGCCTCCTGACAGTAACCTCAGTGGCTCGAACTACCCCTGTCTCGAACAGATTTTCGAGGTCCCAAAGGTGTTCGAGCCTTTGAAGTTCGACTGTACTGATCAGATGTATTCTTAAGAAAGCATCTGGTCTAGATCTGAACTGTTTGCAAAGGCAGGGTCGTCATGAACAGCAGGATAAGGGGTTTGTTTGTTCAACTCTGCGTGGAAACATCATGTAGCTCAGTATATTTCTTCAAGCCCCGATAGGCGGGGGCTATAGATATGGGTTTTACCCTTATCCTGCTGAATACTTGAATTAGCCACACCCATCTCTAACTTTCGGCCAATCGGATTACATATGGATGATCGTGTGAACAGTGGAAAAAGATTAATTCCGTCTACGCCCAGTTCTTCGCAAAAAAAAGAAGAAGAAAAAAAAAAATCTGAGTGTATCATCATGCAAAGGATATAAATCTTCGGTGCAGTCGGGTGCCGACTATTTTAAACCTCGACGAAAATGGAGGTAAATAACTTAGTAACCTCCCTTGGAGGTGTGTGATACGTCATACACGCGTGTGCTAAATGTCATGCAATAATGAGCAAATTACACAACAAACAAATAAGGGGAATGGATACGCTTTCATGGGGAGGCAACTCATTTAAAACTATTTTGTTTTCTTTCTTTGGAGTGGATCCCATTTCAAGAGAGTAGGGTCTTAACCCTCGTCATGCCGAATACAAATGAATCCGTTAAAAAAACAGTAAAGATACAGATCAGGTGGCTTCTCCGAAGCCAGCTGATCAGGATCTATACTGTTTTGCATACTGCTTCTGCTCCCTGGTCAAAACTGAAATCATGCAACTCAACTAGCTGAAAATGGGGAGGAGTGTAGCATACTGAAGTATTAACCCTTATCGTGCTGAATATTCATTTAAGCCACACCCATTTCTGTCTATCAACCAATCAAATTACTTGATGTAATTTATTGCTACAAATTCATTAACTGAATGCCAAACAGTGTAGATCCTGATCAGATGGCTTCTTCAGAAGCCATCTGATCAGGATCTACACTGTTTGCAAAGATAGGGGTTGTCGTGAACAGCAAGATAAGGGATAAGCTTGGGGATGATTATACGAAAACATGCCTATATAATTTTGAACCCCCGCCCCCTAAACCCCACTTGGGTTTTCAGAAGTGTACAAAATTTTTCTTATTTCCCCTCAAAAGCATAGTCTCACCACAATCTATATTTTGAGCAGAAATATAACAATATTTGAAAATTTTCATTTTTGGGTTACAAATTTTCAACATAGGCATGTTTTTGTAATGAGGCAATGTCGGAAACCTATGATAGGTGTATCCAGCCATCTTAACACATTTCATTACATGTCAAATGGAAGACAAAAAACTTCTTACACTAAAACACACGAATCTCACAGGCTCACAGACAACACATTTCGTTTGCATAGTTTGCAGGTATAGTATGGCAGTTTTAAATATAATTTTGATCAAATTCCATAATACACATATAGACCTTTAATACAAGCAGTTTCAAATGAAATGTTTGATTCAGTCATGCATATTGATTGCAAGGGCATCTGAAAGGAACCAGAGGACCAATAGTCCTGAAGCGCCCACTTGAGTGCTGAGTGTTTATGAAGCCCATCACACGAACAAGTCCGTGAAATGAACACCCCATAAACCCCAATTTATATTGAGAAAACTAGGGTTTACTGGGGTATACATTATTTTTCTTATTTCTGCTCCATGACATAGGTTGTGGGTGCTCGTTAGAACCGCCTCACAACCTATGTTTGCAGTAAACATAAGAAAAATGCCAGGATTTTCATCATAAAAGTAGCCATTTTGGAAATTTGAAACAATGCACTTTGTCGCACGGGTAAGTTATCGTAATGATTTGGTTTTTGAGGAGAAGGCCTAATTGGCCGAAACTAGCTAGTCTGGCCCAGAAAACATGTACACTCCATATTTTTCACTTCTGTGGTGTATTCCTTGCTTCCAAAGGATAACTCTTTTATAGAACATATTTTACCCATGGCAGCCATCATGTGACCTAAACCATTTGAACATACTTTTGTACCTCAGTCCCATAAAGACGTCATATGAAATTTAGCTTAAATTTACCCAACTTTTATTTTGATCTCTGAGAGATCCTGGACCAAGGCATATGGGTGACTTTGACATTTGATACTCATGCAGCTTCATCAACTCATTTACCTTATTTCATATATCATTTCACAGGCTATAACAGTTCTCGAAAAATTAACTATTTTCGCTTTTTTCCAAGATCACAAGCGACCAAATTTGACTTTAGCGTCAACCCTGACTCATTATATGTACAAACGATGATGGGCGGGAATCTAGAATGCTACATTCCAAGTTTCAAGGCAGTTGACCTACTGGTTCAAGAGGTGTGTTTTTTTTTTTACCATATATGGCCATCTTGAACATGTGACTTGGACCACTGAAACAAAATTTCATTTCTTGCAACCCATTAGCGCTTATTTGAAAATTGACTTCAATTTACCCATTTTTAAAGATAAGGTTTAATCTTGATATCTGAGTCAAGGAATGACCTTGACCTATAATACTCTTCTAGCTTCATTTAATAAATTTAGTCGTTTGCATATACAAACTTAAAGTTCACAGGTAACAATGGTTTCTGAAAAAAATACAATTTCCACTTTTTTCACATGCAGAAGCATATGCGACCAAATCCGACCTTGACGTTAATTGGGTCAAGGTCAAGTCAGAGTCATCATTTGAACGAAGTATGGGGGCCCCAAGTCCCCAATGCTACATACCTAGCGCCATCTTGGTCATGTGACTTGGACCATACGAACAAACTTTTGCTCCACATGCGATTTGACTTAAATCGACCCAGTGGTTTCAGAGAAGTTGTTGAAAATGTTAACAGACAACAGACAGACAATGGAACCTTACCAAACTATAAGCTTACCAATGAGCCTGTGGCTCTGGTGAGCTACTAAACAGTACAAACATTTTTCTCAACAATTCAAAAAATTCAGATGGACTCACAGATTAATCATTTCATCACGAAAACACGCCAAATTTTGACCCCCTTCAACCCCACTTTCATAGTGTAAAACTTGAGTTTACAGAGGTTTATGTTATTTTTCTAATTCTGCTCAAAAACATAGCTTATTGGTTCTTGTTAGAACCGCCTCGGCAATGCGATTCTAACGAGTACCCACAATCTATATTTTGAGCAGAAATATGAAAAAATATATAATTTTTATCTGAAAAATTTCATTTTTTGGTGGTAAAATATTTCCAATATATTTGAATAGGCGTGCTTTCGTAATGCAACTCTGCACACCCATCGCAAAAACACGCCTATTTAATTTTGACCCCTCAAACCCAACTTTTATATAGTAAAACTGGGGTTTGCAGGGGTAAACCTTATTTTTCTTATTTCTGCTCTAAAATATAGACTGTGTGTACTCTTTAGAACCGCCTCAATGAGGCGGTTCTAACGAGTACCCACAATCTATGTTTTGAGCTGAAATATGAAAAAAAAAATATATATATTTTTTATCTGAAAAATTTCATTTTTTGGTGGTAAAATATTTCCTATATACAGTCGAACTTCGATGGCTCGAACCCCTTTGGGACCATAGAAACTTGTTCGAGACAGCGGTAGTTCGAGCCACTGTTGTATACTTTCAGAAAACATAACGGGGGTATTTTTGTATTTCTGTAACATAAATATATGTAGTGTGTACTCATTGAGGCGATTCTAATGAGTACACACAGCATCCCGTTGCAAGATAAAAGGCGAAAATCTCCTTAATTATCCCACACGTTTTCTTATGCAGAGGAATTCCCTAGGGACTCAAGAACATGTTCGTCTCAGCCATGGTAAACGAGCCATCGGTGTTCGAGCCATCGAAGTTCGACTGTATTTGAATATGCGAGCTTTCGTAATGCAACTCTGCAAACAGGTACAAATACGCAAGTAAGCAGTGTAGATACAGCTGATTTAGATCCGGTGACTCAGCCTATCTGGATCTACACTGTTTTCCTTCCTGTTATTACGAAGACACGCCTACACAAATGCATTGTAAACTTTACCGAAAAAAAAAATAAGATGAAAAAATTTGATATTTTTCTTATTTCTGCTCAAAATATAGATTGTCGGCGCTCATTAGAACCGCCTCGACGAGGCGGTATGAACGAGTACCCGCAAGCTATATGTCAAAGCAGAAATAAGAAAAATAAGGTTTACCCCTCTAAGTCTCAGTTTTACAATACAAAGGTGAGGTTCAAGGGGGTCGAAATTATAAAGGCGTGTTTTCGTGATGTAACGAATAATGACTACCCTCTTGAATTACAATCCGACAGGCACTCAACGTTGAATGGACGAGTTGTTTCAGCACTGATTAAATGTTGAGTCGATGGAAGAATGGATGTCTGTAGCTTCATCCACATCAGATGAAATGGTTTACCTATTCTGTACCGGAAACCCCGAAACGCCAACCCTGGCAAATAGTGCAGGCCCAGATAAGACGCCGCAAAACGCAGCGTCTGATCAAGGCCTACACTATTTGCAAAAAATTCAGCCATTTTCCAAATAAAGTTTGAAGAAAACCCAACCTGACATCCCTAAATTTTGAAATGGACTCCAGCTATATAGAAGGAGGAAGATTCCATTTGGTACAGAAAGGGTTAATAGCCTCTTCAGAGAACAGCGGCATCATAGGCCTTGTGAGTTTGACAAACTTCAAAACACTGAACCTAAATTCGAATCCCTGAATCGAAAAGTCAGAATTTAGATATAGCTCTTTTTAAAAAATTCCAACAGAGGGTTCTAAAGCCCAACTCCAGTGGTTAAGTTTTCTTTCTAATATATAAGGATTGTGATTCTTTCGCTAGGTACACCCGTCCCACCCCATTCAGACAGAAAGCATCACTAGGTCACGGACCCAATACGGGTCCGATAGTAGGTACACAAACGCATATCACAATTTTAAATACAGTCTCTTTTGGTATATTTTTCTTATATCATAAGAAAACTTATGGGTTATCCTTTGAACTCCATGCCCTGCAGGCACAAAACGTTGACTCAACGTTGCTAATTAATATCAACAGTAGTGACTGAAACTGTTTTCCCAGAACCATAATCAAACACGTCTTTCAAGTTCAATGGCTCGTTTCAAGTGAAGCAACTCTTCGGGAAATAGTTTTGACTCTCTTATCATAAAGAGAGGAATATATGCCCCTGAGGAACAAATTCTTTCTTTTATGAATAGCCACCTTTTCAAAAGTAAATTCTTTCGTTAGGGAGTACACGCCTTTTCACATGTCTCAGTCTCCGAGACGACGACGATGTCGCGAGTTATCTCCCTCACAAAACATAGTGGAACCACACAATCGATTCGTCCTAACAGACAAATAGATGAGCAAACATTGTGTATAATCACTGACACTTCTAAGAAACCTAGCCAACAACTTTGACATTACTTGACAAGAAGACCCTGGAATAATGGGGAAAAATAAGAAGTATGATAGAAACATACATGCATATTGTGAGTAATTGTTAGAATCGCCTCAATGAGGCGATTCTTACAAGTACCCACAATATATATGCCTCACAGGCGACTTTAACGTTAAAGTACCATCAGTATTCGTTTAATGGATATATACGAGGACTGTTCAAATATGAATGCAACTAAGCATATAAAAATGATTCCGTGATAGATTTCGATGAAAAATTTATTTTGTCCCCTCAAAGTATTCCCCTTTAACAGATATACAAACTTTCAGTCTTCTGATCCAATCATTGAATGCATTTTGGTAGTCTTTTCGAGGTATACTATGAAGGCACTGGAATATTGCAGAACCGAGGTGTTTGCGCTGTACAAATTTTCGACCAGAAAGGTATTTTTTCAGCCGCGGGAACAAAAAAAAGTGACATGGGGCAAGGTCAAGGGAATACGGGGTGTGTGTGTGTGTGGGGGGGGGGGTGAGGGGGTTCAACAACCTTTTCCTGCTTCAGATAGCCTTGCACAATGAACGCATTGTGCGATGACGCATTGTCATGTAGCAATCTGACATTGGCCAAACCAGTTGCGGGTCTTCGTTCTTTGAAATATTTCTTCAATTTTCTGAGAACTTTATTCTTGTAAAACTTCGCATTTACAGATTTGCCTTTAGGCACAGCAACCTGAATAGCAGGACCCTGATTTGAAAAGAATATGGCATACATTACATTCTTGACGCTCATGGTCCGCTTTGCAATGCATGGTCTTTTGCAATACTTTGTTGCCCATATTTTGTTCTGAATCTTTCGTTTTGGCTCAAAAAAGTGAACCCATGTCTCGTCACCTGTGACGACATTAGCGAAAGATCGTGCATTGTAATTTGGAAACTTTTTAAGCAACTTCTTGGCGCACTGAACGCGTGTCTTTTTTTTCTCATCTGTCAACAGATGGGGAATCCATCTAGCACAGATCTTTCTCATTTTCAAATCCCGTTTCAGAATTGTATGCTCTGCTCCTAATGAGATGCCAACCATACTAGCTTTTTGCCTAGTGGTGTATCGTGCATCGGTAGCAACTATTTCTTTCACTCTAGCAACCATCTTGGCAGATGTTGCTCTTTTCGGCCGACGATCATGTGGTGCATCTTCTGTTGGGTCTAGCCCACAGGTGAATTTCTTACACCAACGAAAAACTGTCGGAAAAGACATTTCATTATGCCCATAAACCGAACATATTTCAACAAAAATGTCTTTGCACCGTATACCAAGAATACAACGATTCTTAATATAGGACCTTATTTCAACGGCGTACTCTGACCTTCTTCCAACCATGTTTTGTATTAGTATACAAGAGTAGACAGTGTTTATCGAACGATATACATGGCTAAAGTGGACGGATTTTAACAGGTTTGGTATCAATGTATAGGTAAAATGTTTTTTCTACGCTTTGACATTTATTTCCAGGTGATTTTCGCATTAGTGCATGAGAAAACGTTCTACTTGCATTCATATTTGAACAGTCCTCGTAACAGATATTCTTGCACACCAGACAAGGAAATCCGTGATTTTACCCTGGGATAGAAATTTATGTTCTGACCCTGGTGTTCTTACCCCAAATCGAATATTCTAGCGTGTTTGATAAATACACTGGTTGAATACGACTCAATAAGCGTCGTCGTTAAGGTTGACGTCATGCACGTTACGTGACATCACTAAACATTCCTGTAGTGTCATCACAATATGGCGGACGTCGGTAACCGAAGTGACCTCAGCATTACAAATTCTCTCTAAGATGTGGAAGGTATGCAAGAAAAAGTATCCTATATGGGTGTGAGGGTGGATAAAAAATCCGTCCCGAGGGATCACTGTCCGGCATCACTCGGCAAGCCTCGTGATGCCGGACAGTGACCCTCGGGACGGATTTTTCCATCCACCCCTCACATCCATATAAGATTCTCATAGTATCCCTAAGTTGTCCCCAGTTCTTCTTATCTAGTGCTATGGGCTAGACTTCTTATTAACCCGAGTAGCCTGTTTTGCTGTTTCTTGGAAGAGGCCAGCCTAGAAACTAAGCCTCCAGCTTTGATAACCAAGGCGACGTGTATCTGTACAGCGGGCTGCTCTCCATTTAGCTTTCGCAGGAAATAAACCACAGTTATTCTATCACCCCTTGTATTCCAGTTTGAAAAAAAATGTTTCCCATTCATTCAAAGCGACATGACAACATCGACTTTCTCCAATTGTGAATGTCACTCAACACTATATTTTTATACACGGTCTATGCTTCTCTCCGTGTCCTTTAATGAGAATGGATGCGCCTATGTCAGTTATTTGCCATTTCATTTGGGGGACAACAGTCGCAACTTCCTGCTTGGTGTACTATAAAATAAGGCCTTCCGAAAAAGGAGATCTATTCATAAAGAAAAGAATTTTCTCCTCAAGAGCAAAGTCTTTCTTTTGAGCATAGTCCCCTGTTGACAAACAGTCAAAACAATTAAAGGGGTCAAAGGGGTCTTCTCAAAACGGAAAGAATTTGTTCCTCTTGGGAGCAAATCCTTTCCTGTAAGAGTACCCCCTCCCCTCCGCCCTATTACTAAAGGGGGTCAAAATAATTTTGAAAGTCGTCTCCTCTGAAAGTGAATTCATTTTCTTTAATATATTCATCAATTGTTAAACTTCAATTCTTTCTATCACATTTTAAATTCCATGTCAATGGAGACTGTATATATAAAAAGTAGCCCGATACATAAAATTCCATCTGTACATCATGCTCTTTACACAAATTTCGCTGCAATCTTAGGTATTTTAATTCAAACCGGTAGCACATGTTTTATGGAAAAATAAGAAAAAGATGGCCTATTTTATCTTACTTTCTAATATACGAGATAGTGGTTGCCTATCTCTTCTTGAACAAAGCAATACTTATAAGTTTAACATAGTGACAGCAATGTGTACCACTGAGATATATTAACTGAGCATTGGCATTGCAGGTCTTAACACACATATGTAACATACAGCGTTTCACCTTTTGGTGCCAGTAACCAGGATATCTTGGATACATTGTTTATTAAGCACACTTCCATCATCCAATAACACAACCTTTGAGACGTCACAACTAATCCATAAGTTTAAATAATTTGAACTATAGGACCATTCTGGCGCCTGAAACAGAATTAAGGCTGTGTATCAGGAAGTCCATGGGAATTTTATTTTTTGTAAATATAAAATAACTCCTATCACACCAATATAAATATAGTTGTCTGGCTTGAGTTGTCTGGCACTGTTACACAAGTGTTTTCCACACATACATAAATAACCGTTTCCGGTTCTCTCTGAGCGACACACCCCGTCAATCATCATTATTTTGAAGTGGGTCATGCGGGCTGAGCACGTCCGGCTCATATATAGCTTTTCTGAAATAAATAAATAAATAAATAAATATATGCACATGTTAAATCTGTTATTTTATACGAGAACATCCACTCACAGAGCGCCAGGGGACTCTCACTGTGGAAAATTTGCACAAAAAAATTAAAATCAATGTGCATTTTCAAACATCAAGAGCATTTATAAACTTCAGGGGCCGGTTGTTCAAAACTAACGGATGTCAGTTAACGCATTGTTAAAACTTTGAACATTTATTATGGCAAATATCCTAATATTTTTGCTGAAAAAATGTGAGCAGCTTTTGCAGAAGCAAAAACTGTTCACATTTTTTTCAGCAAAAATACCAAAAAATTATATATTAAACTTGCTAGAACAGTTAACAACATGACCACTAACGAGCTTGTTAAGCTAACAATGCTTTGAACAACTGGGCCCAGGTAGGCCGCAGTATAACGTAACGGTCCTAAGTATTGGGACAGATACACGTAGGTCTATGCAAATAGTGCAGACTCAGATTTGCCATTCCGTCTACACCATTTGCACTCCTTGCTGAATCGCGAAACAAATATGTCAGAATTTTTGGAGAATTGTAAAACTCCTGCAGAAGTATTTTTGTCCCCCATGTCAATAGGGTTCAACTCTTAAAGAAAAGAATTTGCTCTTAAGGGGCAAATTCTTCCCTTTAGGAGTAGACCCCTTTTCAGCACGGCTGTCTTTATAGAAAAATGAACAGGAAGTCCATAAAGTTGTCTCCCTTTGAAAAATGGCGGAAAAAAACTGTCAGGTGTTAACATTCCCTATAAATAGAGGATATTAGTATCAAAATATTTCATCAACATCAGAATTTACTCGAGTGCGAATTTATCGAAAAAAAAAAACTATATAAATTTTCTGTTTTATTTTACACGTTACGTAGTGTGAAAACAGCACGGCCATGTTATTTTTTATAAACCCACCCATTCACCTCCATCCCCCAGCGCCTTTAGAAGATATAGATACGAATGATACGGTCCGCCCATATGATGGGAGACAAACTGTGCTTTTTCCTTTTGAAAAAAAGGGTCTACTCTTAACCCTTTTTGTACCAAATGGAATCTTCCTTCTTATATATAGTAGGAGTCCATTTCAAAGTTTAGTGGTGTCAGGTAGTGTTTTCATCAAAAGTCATTAGGAAAATGCCTGGACGTTTAGCAAACAGTGTAGGCCCTGATCAGACGCCGCATTGTGCGGCGCCTGATCTGGGCCTGCACTGTTTGCCAAGGTACCACTCTAGGGGTTTCTGGTACTGAATGGGTTAAAGTAAAGAATTTGCTCCTGGGGTGAAAATTCTTTCCTTGAAGAGTTGAACCATATTGACAAAGGAGAAAAACATATTTCGGAAATGCTCCCGTCCCCCACCCCCACCCCCAAATGCAGGTGTATCCGTTCGCCTCAAAAATTTTAATTTTGTCATAGGGATTTTCATTGTTATTTTTCATTAGGTGGGCGAAAACCGGAGTACCCGGAGGAAACCGACTCCGCCTACGGTTTTTTGGCGAATGGGGTATACATTATTTTTCTGATTTTTGCTTGAAAAACATAGCTTGTGGGTACTCGTTAGAACCGCCTCAATGATGCGGTTCTAACGAGCACACACAATCTATGTTTGGAGCAGAAATAAGGACACTGTCATAAATTTTCTTCTGGAAAAAGCTAGTATTTACAGGTACATGAAGGATGCCAAAATAGCACAAGGGTGTGTTATCATATTGTAAGCTGTGTTTTTGGCTTTGGACTTGCGTCCTTCCATTTCTTTGTTGTCTTTGGCGGGAGGTTGAAGGTAATTGTATCGTTCCTGATCATTGTCTTCCCTTCTATTTCATCATGTTAAGAAGTCCGTGTAATGAGCACCCCTCTGAATCCCACTTTATTGAGAGAAAACTGAGGTTTATGGGGGTGAACATTATTATTCTCATTTCTGCTCAAAGACATAGGTTATGGGTACTCGTTAGAACCGCCTCAATGAGGCGGTTCTAACGAGCACCCAAAACCTATGTCTGGAGCATATATTAGAAAAATATCACAATTTTATCAGAAAAAAATACCGTTTTATAGGTTTGAAAGAATGCGCACCGATGCCTGTTATCGTAATGTTCGTGTTCATAAATAGAAGGTGCAGAAACGTTCCGCTATTAAGACCACCTAAAATTAAAACGAATTCTGCTTTAAAAAGCTTATTTGGTAGGTTGTAGTTATTCTTTCTTTTAGTTTTCTGCATACAGTGTCCACAGGTGAGAGGCCACCTTTGGGAATGTTCAAAAGTGGTCTTAAGACCACTTTTGAACATTCCCAAAGGTGGGCTGAATATAGGAATTTTACTGTACTTTGTGTGTACAACTCCTCTTACAGCCGTTGGCGATGCATTGACAAAAGGGCATCTTGGGCCTTTATTGTGTGTGGTGAGATTGCGGAGGGCGACAAAAAGGGTGGGGGACATATTTTGCCTATGTAATTTCATTGTTTAAATTGGGTTCCCGGTCTTTTGATTTAAAAACGTCGAGCCGATCGTTAATCCGAGGTGAGCCGATCTCCGAAGAACCCAAATAAAAACCGACTGATCTTTCGTTGCAGAACTTTGCGTCTCATGTGTGGCCCGAACGAGGCACAAACCCACAGCGATAAAAGACTAAATGTTTAAAAGACTGTGGCCACATGCGACCATGAGATGAAAATCCACACAGAAGCAAAACAATCCGAGTCTTTTGGGCATTTATCATATGCTATAGTCGCTCTGACCATGCACATCTTATTTTGTGGGGCAAGTTTCGGGCAATACTTATAGTCAAGACAGTCTCATCCAATCATCATCAAAAAGCTGAATTCACGGGAGTATACTCGTCACATTTCCCCCTTTTCTGTTTTTTCAAGGCAGACAAGTTCCGTGACTTCGAAAAAGAATCAAAGCGCCAAAGGCACTGAAATGACAGATTCTTTGAGAAAATCAAAACAGTGTGAAAACTTACAGACAACCTTTCTAAAAGATCTTAAAATTTAGAAAAGTAGTTCTGCAAATACCATTGTATGATATGTTTGCAGATGTCTATACACCGGTGGTATCATGAAATGCCATTCGATGTTTCAAATTTTGGAAATAAACTATTTACGTTTTCAAAACCAAACATTAAAATTCAAGTTTTAACACTACTACTGGCAATTAGTAACATTTTTTACTGGTCGGATACCTCCCCACAAAAGATACTCTATTTTTCACAAACAGATCGAAGGAGAAAGGCTGGTCAGTCCAGTACATGAATTCCATTGGCTTGAAGACATTTTTGAGTAAGAACACCACTATAAACACGTGTGTAATCCTGCTGGATTAGATATCCCGGATTCTGAGCGTAAACAAATAAATGGAACCACGTGAGGCCGACGCACTTGATTGATGTAACGTCTCGCTATTCAGTTAACGTCTCAGCCATGATCTTGAATGTTCTTAATGTCGCTAGCTACAATAGCTCGACATACCATTTCGCTTATTCCATCCGATATCTCATGCTCTATTACGCACGCGTCACCTCGGCATACCTTTCACCTATGTGTCGAAACATCCCGAAACCACAATCGACGTGATTCACGCTGAAGTGCGATGTGTCACTGAAACGCATATCACGCGAGTCGCTTAGACGCCAATATACATGTACGTATTTCATGCACCAGCGTAAGTGTTCCGTACTGTGTCGACGTGTTAATTTTGGTCACGAAAGTTACGTCTAGCTCTCAAAAGTGCATCGCATAAGTGCGACGAACAGTGTCAGTGCTTATTAGTCGGTAGTTGAAATCCTTTGTTTATCTACAGGTACAGTGTAGCAGATGTTGGCGGAAATCTGCTTCGCATATGCGTCTATCGGATGAATCGATCTTGACGTACTGACGTCGGTCTTCCGCTACGCCGACGTCCACTAGCGTCTTCTGTTGATAGTAAGATGTCGCTCCAACAGACAAATAGATCACACACATGTGGCACCCAAAATCAGAGTCAACGCCATCCGCTTTCCGACCAGCTTCTAACTGTCCATTAGAAGCCTCCGTGGTGTAGTGGTTATGCTACTCGCCTTGTAAACCAGGGATCGCAGGATCGATCCCAGACTTCTCCAGACTTTCGGATGTGTCTTTAAACCGAAATATCGTCTCCGTATGACCTTATCTGTTGGTGGGACGCAAAACTCAAACACTCATTCACTCTAACTGTCCAGGGTTTAATGAAAAATGTTGCAATACGTTCTCACTTGATGCTTTTTGAGAACAAAATACAATTTCTTCTTTTCTAGGCATGACCTTACATCACACATCAAAAGTTTGATCCTGAACATGTGGTTTCTATCAGTGCTGGTGTGAAGGTGGTACACAGGATCGTTGGCCCCCGCCCATCGTGGCTTAAAGAAATAGATGAGCTGCATGATGCTTCCACGCAGAGCTGAAACCGACCCGCACACGAGTACTGGTAATCTGCTTAGAGGATCTAAGCCTGCCCAGGCAAAGAGGTCCATGCATATAAACCCTATTGGTTTTGATTAGATGGCAGGGCTTGAGGTGTCATTTCATCTCAGTGTCGGTTTAAAGTCCCACAAAATTGGAAGCAACGCCCCCAAAATGACCTATACAGTGTTGACGGGGACGTTAAACCTCAAATCAAACAATACAAAACACAGGATCGTGGCCGGACCGGTAGTGTCGGTTTAAAGTCCCACAAAATTGGAAGCAACGTCCCCAAAATGACCTATACAGTGTTGACGGGGACGTTAAACCTCAAATCAAACAATACAAAACACTTGATCGTGGCCGGACTGGTAACCATACGTCACGGTTGATTGATTTAACCTTTTTAGCTAAAGGGCATGGTGCCTAAGCGTGTTGTAATCATGCAATCGTTTGGTTTCAAAATCAAAGCACCGAACGTGTTGGTGGGATGAAGGTTGGGGTAAAAGTCCTGGGATGAGATTAAACTGTTTAATCTAACTCTGAAATTCTAAACAAATAGTGAAGATTTTGATAAGAAGCGTGTTCTGCAGCGTCTGAACTTGGTCTACACTGTTTGCCAAGCTCACCCTATGATTCCAGGATGACCCTCTTCAGTCTTATGGAATACCCTGATCTCACTGCGGCTATTTTGTGCAAGAAAAATGTTATTCTGAGAAGTCAGTGATAGTCACGTAGACGTTAGCTCTGAATCGCTTTTTTATTAGTAACTTCGGGTCGAATGCCAAACAATCAACCAAAACATAGCCGGGTCGTTTGTCAGTCTAGGTTACATGTAAGTGTTATTTGTAAAATCTGCACTTGAAAAAATGTTCGATCTGGCAAACAATGTAGACTAAGATCAAACGCCACAGAACACGGTGCTGATCTTGTTCTACATTTTTGCATCAGTTACTAAACTTCCGTTAAGTTTAAACGGATCAGTCCAAGTCCTCGTTCATGACCAGCCTGAATTTAGAGACAATCGGCATGATTGTTGTCAGTGCTTTGATTTATTCACTGCCTTGAGTTTCTGGAGTGTACTCTTCCATCACTGAAGTTGGGCTCGTCCATTCTGCTAAATATGGCACCTAGAATTATATCACAGGACCTACACTGTTTGCATAGGTATCTGTACCATATTCCAGGGTTGAAAGGGACAGCCTTTCTCGCAAAGTCTGATATACACCTAGTTGTAACTGACCTAGACTTGACCTCGAATGTCGGCAAACCCATTAATATTCTGGTCTGCAGCTGACCGGCTGGTCTTTAGGATTAAATATTGACAGCACTGTTAGAAAACAGTGTAAAACCTGAGCAGACGTCTAAGCAGATGTCGCATTGATCTAGGTATACAGTCTCGCATGATGCAGATGATTCATATGAAGTGCTGAATATATTCTCTGAAAGGTAAGATAAAATCGTCGTCGTCTGCTTCAAAAGTTTGTATTGCGATTATAGGATGTACAATTTTGATAACTGCGCCTAATCGGACTACATTTTTGTGCGGACTCATATTTCTTTGGCGGTCAAAGCCGGAAGAAAGTCGTAAGAAAGCCGGAACTACTTTACAACACGCAGGATAGCTAGAGATGACAGATAGAATCTGTCATTAAAAAAGTACTTGAACACCTAGGACATTTTCCCGCCTTTTCTCAAAGGGAGATAAATTTCGTTACTTCCTGTTCGCTTTTCTATAAGCCCTGTCGCACTGAAAAAGGGGTCTGCCCTTAAAGGAAAGAATTTGCTCCTAAGGAGCAATTTTTTTCCTTTAAGAGTTGACCCCTATTGATATGGGAGACAAAAATACTTTTGTAGGAGTTGCCTCCGCTGAAGGTGTATCCATTCCCCTTAAACTAAAATTAAAATGATGGAAGGAGAAAATTCTTTCCTTTAAGATTTAGTTAGACCCCTACTGATAAGGGACACATTACTTTTGGTCGATTGTTTATCAATCGACCCACATAATCGACACACAGTTTTGGAGAAGCTTCCCGGGTTATGGTACCGGTTACTTATAGCAGCTCTTTAGTCTTCTTAGCGCTGAGTGGAATGGACTCGTGTATTGGGTCATTGGCAAACAGTGTTGACCCAGATCAAACGAGCCGGCCTCGGTTGCTCAGTCGGATGCGCGTCTGACTGGTGATCAATAGGACGCGGGTTCGAAACCTGTCGGGGTCGGCAACGTTCTTTGGTGTAGATTGATCATGAAATCTTTTCTACGGTCATTCTCTCCCTTCCGCTGGTTCAAAAAGGGCAGTTTTCAGTTTCTGGCGAAAGAATGTGCACTGTACTGGTTAACCGCTTACGTATTAGCCTGCCCAGGAGAAGTGTGGATAGGTAAATTGACCGGCTCAAACATGACCTAAATAGTGTTGACTGGGCCGTTAAACTCCTAAACAAACCCAGATCAGACGCCGCATAATGCGGCATTTGATCAGGGACTGCACTGTTCGCATGAAATGCTAAGCGCACAGTTAAAATATTTCGGTTTAGGACTATTTTCCAAGACTACACTCAGAGACCAGGGACCAGTTGTTCAAATGTAACGACATCGTTAGTTAACAAATCATTTAAACTTTGATCATTTTAATATGGCAAATATGCAAATATTTTTGCTGAAAAATGTGAGCAGCTTTTGCATTTGCAAAAGCTGCTCACATTCTTTCAGCAAAAATACCAAACTTTTATATATTGTACTTGCTAGAACAGTTAACAATATGACCACTAACGAGCTCGTTAAGCTAACGATGCTTTCAACAACAGGGCCCAGTACACCCAGTGCTTTGATTTGGAAGAGTTTTAGCAAGGTATACTTACTACCCCAGAGATGAGTCCACTTAAGACAGACACCATGCTCACACTCAATAACCTCCAGAGACTTTCCCTTTTCTTTTCTTGGGTTCACAGGATCCGCACAGGAGCTGTTCTCCGCCTCGCCGAAACAGTAATAACACTTGATCGGCCCTGCAAAATTATAAGAAAGCATTACATTGCGCCATGTTGCTCGAAAATCTGTCCTTGGGGTTTTAGACCAGGTAAGACACAAAACAGCCTGCGCAGATACACGGCTGACGAGGATGCTTGAAATTTTGCATATATCAACAAGAGGTATTGGTGTATCTAAATAGCGAACATAAAGGTGCAGATCAGACTGCGCATTCGCGCAGTCTGATCTGCACCTTTGTTGTTCGGTATTGGTAAAACAAAATTTTCCCACGACGCGCTCGTTATACAGCATATGCCGAGCGCGCCATAAAAGATCTGCGCTCCCACCCAGTAAGACTCAATTCCTTCCTGCTGATATGGTGCCTTGCTGCTAATACGGTGCTTTCCTGCTGATATGGTGCCAGCAGTTGCAGTTATAGATATTTTGTTAAGAGTTGCCTAAAATCGTACTTCACGGTGTCTAACCATGCAGATAGTGTCGGATGTTTTTATGCCCCCGCCATTCGAAGAATGGTGGAAAGGGCATATAGCGTTGCCCCTGTCCGTCCGTCCGTGCGTCCGTGTGTCCGTGCGTCCGTGTGTCCGTGCGTCCGTGCGTCCGAAACTTAAACGCAGTTAATAACTTCTTTATTTCTTGATAGATTTTAAAATTACTCGGCAGAAATGTTAACCATCATGAGACGACGTGTCACGTGCAAAACCCAGGTCCGTACCTCCAAGGTCAAGGTCATACTTAGAGGTCAAAGGTCAAAAAAAGGGTCCGAAACTTAAACGCAGTCAATAACTTTCTTATTTCAGGATGGATTTTGAAATTACTTTGTAGAAATGTTAGCCATCATGAGACGATGTGTCATATGCAAAATCCAGGTTAGTACCTGCAAGGTCAAGGTCATACTTAGAGGTCAAAGGCCAAAAAATTGGTCCGAAACTTAAACGCAGTCAATAACTTACTTATTTCTGGATGGATTTTGAAATTACTTTGAATAAGTGTTGACCATCATGAGACGATGTGTCACGTGCAAACCCAGATTCGTACCTCCAAGGTCAAGGTCATACTTAGAGGTCAAAGGTCAAAAAAAGGGTCCGAAACTTAAACGCAGTCAATAACTTACTTATTTCTGGATGGATTTTAAAATTACTTTGAAGAAATATTAACCATCATGAGACGATGTGTCACATGCAAACCCAGATCCGTACCTCCAAGGTCAAGGTCATACTAAGAGGTCCAAGGTAAAAAAAAATGGTCGGTCAATAACTTTCTTATCTCTGAATGGATTTTGAAATTATTTGGCAGAAATGTTGGCCATCATGAGACAACCTGCCTCACACAAAACCAAGGTCCTTACCTACAAGGTCAAGGTCATACTTAGAGGTCAAACGTGAAAACAGGGTCCAAAACTTAAACATGGTCAATAACTTTCTATTGATGAATACAAACAGACATATTTTCAGGCGGGGGCATCCGTGTCCTATGGACGCATTTCTAGTTTTTCCTTTGTTTGGTTTTGGTTTTACGGCTCTTTAGATTATTTCACTCATATCAGAATTGGATGATAACCGGAGTCCCCGTTTGATTTGATGCTTAAAGTCCCCGTCAACACTATAAAGATCATTTTGGAGACGTTGCTTCCAATTTTGTGGGACTTTTACCCGACTTTGAGATGAAATGACATCTCAAGCCCTGTCGCCCAATGAAACCAATAGGGTTTATAAGCATGGACGGCCCGACTCGCACCACTTTGCCAGGGCAGGCTTAGATCCGCTGAGCGGTTTACCAGTACTCGTGTGCGGTTGGATTCAGCTCTGCGTGGAAGCATCATGCAGCCAATTGTTTTCTTCAAGCGCCAATGGGCGGGGGCCGCATCGAGGAGATGAAACTGCTGAAGACGCATAAAAACTGATAAGTTCTACATTACACATTCAGACCTCACCCCTGGCTCACTGCCTCAGGCATAACTGATGGATAAGTTCAACTAACCCAAACGTACCTGGTTCCTCGATGCAACTGCGACTGCCATGGCAACTGCCACACAAATACTTTATATGTCGGTGCCAGAGCATTCTACATATCTGTTGGCTCGGTGGCACTGCCTCAGACATAACAACTGATTCGGGGCCTAAGCCACAGACGTGCCTGGTGGCTCGATGCTGCTGCCTCACACATAACTGCAGGGTCGCTGCCATTTGCCACTGGCTCAGACATAACTGCTGATTTGGTGCCTAAGCCACAGTCGTGCCTGCTGCCTCGGTGCCAATGCCTCAGGCATGCCTGCTGACTCGATTCCACTACTTCAGACATACCTGCAAGATCTTTGCCATTGGCTCAGACATTCCCGTTGGCTCAATGTCACTGCCTCAGACAAAACCGATGGATCAGTGCTTCTGCCTCAGGGGTACCTGGTTGCTTGATGCCACTGCGACTGACTTGTAAATAGACTTAGTGCCACTGCCACCAAAATACTGTATGGATCGTTGCCAATGCATCAGACATATATGCTGTCGCAAAAGTCACTACCTCGGATATGCCTGCTGACTCGTGCCACTGCATCAGACTTAACTTCTGAGTCCTTTCCCAAATCACAGACGCGCCTGTTTGCTTGGTCCAGCTGCTTCAGACATAGCTGCTGATCCCGTTCTTAAGCCACAGACGTACATGCTGGCTCGGTGCCACTTCCACATGCATGCCTGCTGGCTCAGTTCCACTGCCTCAGGCATACCTGCGGGGTCGTTGTCACTGCCTCGGTGCCAAAGCATCAGACATATCTGCTGCCTCTAAGTCACTGTCTCGGGCATACCTGCTGACTCGATGCCATTGCATCAGACATAACTTCTGATTCCTTGCCTAAATCACAGACGTGCCTGCAGGCTCGATGCCACTGCCTCTGACACAACTGCTGATTCCGTGCCTAAACCAAATACGTGCGTGCTGCATCTGTCCCGCTGCCTCTATCATAACTGCTGATTCATTGTCTAAGCCATAGACGCGCCTGCTGGCTCGGTCCCGTTTGCTAAGATATAATTACTGATTCGGTGCCTAAGCCATAGACGTGGCTGCTGTCTCAGTGTCGCTGCCTCAGACATAACTGCTGATGCGGTGCTATACCACAGACGTGCCTGCTGGCTCGGTGCCAATTCCACAGGCATGTCTGCAGGCTCGGTTCCACTGACTCAGAGATACCTGCAGGGTCGGTGTCAAACGCTGTCCCAGTGCCGCTGCCTCAGGCTATACCGAAGGATCTGTGCCACTGCCTCAAACATATCTGGTTGCTCGATGCCACTGTGTCTGTCATGCCTAATGAATTAGAGTTACACAAATACATTATGGATCTGTGGCAGGGCATCAGACATGTCTGCTGGATCACAGTCACTGCCTCAGAAGTCCTGCTGGCCGCGTGCCTCTGCCCCGGACATAACTACTGATTCAGTGTCTAAGCCACAGACGCTCCTGCTGGCTCGGTGCCGCTGCTCAGACATGGCTGGTGATTCAGTGCCTAAGCCACAGACGCGCTTGCTGGCTCGGACCCGCTGCCTCAGATATAACTGCTGATTCGTTGCCTAAGCCATAGACTTGCATGCTGGCTCGGTGCCTCTGCCTGAGACATAACTGCTGATTCAGTGCCTAAGCCACAGACGTGCCTATTGACTCGGTAACAGCTCCACATGCATGTTTGCTGGCCTGGTCCTACTGTTTTATAGATAAATGCAGGGTCGTTGCCACTGGCTTGACGGATCAGTGCGACTGCGACTGCTATGCCTAATGACTAAGTGTCACTGTAACATAGATACTCTATGAATCGGTGGCAAGGCAAGATATGTCAGCATTAATGTGTGAGGCAGGGTCCTTGCCTCTTTCTCAGACATGCCCGCTGGCTCAGACATGACCGAATCCTTTCCTAAACCACAGGCGCGCCTGCTGGCTCGAACACGATGCCTCAGATGAAACTATGATTCGGTGCCTAAGCCATAGATTTGCCTGCTGGCTCGGTGCCGCTGTCTCAGATATAACTGCTGATTCGTTGCCTAAGCCATAGACGTACCTACTGGCTCGGTGCCGCTACGTCAGACATAACTGCAGATTCGGTGCCCAAGCCACAGATGTACCTGCTGGCTCGTTGCCACATCCATAGGTATGCCTGCTTGCTCGATTCCACTGCCTCAGAGATAGCTGCAGGGTCGTTGTCACTCGCAGCGACAAGCCCGCTGTCCCAGTGCCATGCACTGCCACATGCTAAACTGATGGATCTGTGTCACAGCCTCAAATGTATCTTGTTGCTCGATGCTACTGTGACTGTCATGCCTAATTATTTAGTGTCACTGACACACACATACTTTATTGATCGGCGACAGGGCATCAGGCATGTCAGCTGGCACATAGTCACTGCCTCAGAAGGCCTGATGGCTGTGTACCACTGCCTCAGACATAACTGCTGATTCGGTGCCTAAGCCATAGACGTGTCTGCTGGCTCGGTGCTGCTGCCTCATACACGGCTGCTGAATCGGTGCATAAGCCACGGACGCGCCGTTCGGCTCGGACCCGCTACCTCAGTCATAACTGCTAATTCCGTGTCTAAACCACAAATGCGGCTGCTGACTCGGCCACACTGCTTCAGATATAACTGCTGATTCGGTGCCTAAGATGTAGATTTGCCTGCTGGCTCGTTGGCTCTGCCTGGGAGATAACTGCTGATTGAGTGCCTAAGCCACAGACGTGCCTGCTGGCTCGGTGCCACTTCCACATGCATGCCTGTTGGCTCGGTTCCACTGCCTCAGAGATACCTGCAGGGTTGTTGTCACTTGTTGAGACATTCTCCCTGGCTCAGTGTCACTGAATAATGCTAAACTGACGGATCAGTGCCATTGCCCTAGACGTACCTGGTTGCTCGATGCCACTACGGCCGTCATGGCAAATGACTAAGTACCACTGCCACACAAGTACTTTATGGATCGGTGGCAAAGCATCAAACATGCCTAAAGGCGGAATGTCACTGCCTAGGACATGCCTGCTAGCTCGGTGCTACTGTCTCCGACATAACAGCTGAATCGGTGCATGCTGGCTAGATGCTGCTGCCACACACATTACTACATGGTCGTTGACACTGGCTAAGATATGCCCGCTGGCTCGGTTCCACTGCCTTAGAGTTAACTGCTGATTCAGTGCCTAAGCCAAATTCATGCCTGCTGCATCGGTGCTGCTGCCTCAGGCATGCCTGCTGGCTCGGTTCCATTGCCTCAGACATATCAGCAGGATCGCTGGACCGCTGACTAAGTGTCACTGCCTCAGACATAACCTTTAACTCAGTGCTTCTTCCACAGGTTGCTCGATGCCACTGCGACTGACAAGCCAATATACTTAATGAAACTGCCACCAAAACTACTTAATGGTTCGGTGCCAAAGCAGCAGACATAGCTGCTGGCTGCAGACAGTCACTTCCTCAAACAGGCCTGCTGGCTCGGTGCCACAGTCTAAGGCAAAGTACTGATTTGGTGCCTAAGCCATGCCACAGACGGGCCTGCTGGCTAGGTGCAACTGCCTCAGGCATGCCTGCTGGCTCGGTTCAGCTGCCTCAGATATACCTGCTGTGTTTTTGCCAATGGCTCAGACATGCCTGTTGGCTCAGTGCCACTGCTTCAGACATACCTGATGGATGAGTGCCCAGACGTACTTGGTTGCTCGCCTGTCATGCCAAATTACTTATTGCCACTACAACACAAGAGTACTTTATTGCTCAGTACCAAGGCATCAGGCATGTCTACTTGCTGAACGTCACTGCTTCGGACATGCCTGCTGGCTCGGAAACACTGCCTCAGACAAAACTGCTGATTCGGAGCTTAAACCACAAACGTACCTGCTGGCTCAGTGCCACTGCCTCAGGCATAGCTGCTGAGTCAGTACAAAAGCCAAAGACATGCCTGCGCGCCTGCTGGCTAGGTACCGCTGCCTCGGGTTTAACTGCTGATTAGGTGCGAAAGCCAAAGTCATGCCTGTTAGCTTAGTGCCACTGCTGTAGGCATACCTGCCGGCTCGGTTCCACTGCCTCAGACATACTTGCAGTGTCTTTGCCACTGGTTCAGACATGCCCGCTGGCACAGCGCGACAGTCTCGGACTAACTGATGGACCATTGCCAATGCCTCAGACGTATCTGGCTGCTCGACGCCATTGCGTTTTTATGACGTAACCCGCGCCTTAAAGTGGGCTTTAACCACAATTGTATAGTTTTACATTCTACATAACTGCTGATTCGGTACCTAAGCGTTTATGAATCGGTGGCAAGGCAAGACATGTTAACAGAAATGTCTAAGGCAGGGCCGTTGCCACTTGCTCAGACATTCCCGTTGGATCAGTGTCAATGCCTCAGACGTACCTGGCTGCTCAATACTATTTCGTTTGTCATGCCACACAAAATTTATTACTTTATTATCGGTGCCAAGGCATCAGACAAGGCATCTGCTGCCTCAAAGTCACTGACTCGGACATGCCTGCTGACTCCGTCCAGCTGCCCTTGACTGCTGATTGGGTGCCTTAGCCACATACATGCCTGCTGGCTGGATGCCACTGCCTCAGCTAGGTCTGCTGGCTCGGTTTCACTGCCGCTCGATGCGAAGACATCTGACATATCTCCTGCCTCAAAGTCTTGTCCTCGGTCATGCCTGCTGACTCGGCGTCACTGTATGAGAGATAACTTACGTAAATCACAGGCACACCTGGTGGCTCAGTCCCGCTGCCTCAGACATAATCGCTGGTTCCATGCCGAAGCCACAGAGGTGCATGATTGCTCGGTGCCGCTGCCTCTGACATAACTGCTAATTCAGTACCGAAATCACAGACGCGCCTGATGCCTCTGTCCCGCTGCCTCAGTCATAACCGCTGATTCACTGTCTACACCACAGACACGCAGGCTGGATCGGTTCCCCTTCCTTAGATATAACTACTGATTCGATGCCTAAGCCATAGACGTGCCTACTGGCTCGGTGTCGCTGCCTCAGATTAAGCCATAGACGTGCCTGCTGCCTCAGACATAACTGTTGAATGGGTGCCTAAGCCACAGATGTGTCTGCTGGTTGGGTGTCACTGCTCAAGCATGCCTACAGGCTCCGTTCCACTGCCTCCGAGATACCTGTAGGGTCGTTGACCCTCGCTGAGACAAGCCCAGCCCACTGCTCCTGGCTAAACTAATGGATCTATGCCACGGCCTCAAACGTATCTGTTTGCTCGATGTCATTGTGACTGCCATGCCTAACGACTGAGTGTCACTGCCGCACAAATAATTAATCGATCGGTGACAGGGCATCGGGCATGGCTGCTGGCTCACAGTCATTGCCTCGTGACTGCTTATTCGGTGCTTAAACCACAGACACGCCTGCTGGCTCGGACCAGCTGCCTCAGTGATAACTGCTTATTCCTTGCCAAACTTGCTGGCTCGGTCCCGCTGCCTCAGATATAACTGCAGAATCAGAGCCTAAGCCACAGACCTGCCTGCCGGCTCGGTGCCACATCCACACGCATGCCTGCTTGCTCGGTTCCACTGCCTCAGAGATACATGCAGGGTCGTTGTCACTGACTCAGTGCCACTGTCTGATTCTAAACTGTCTGATATGTGCCGCTGCCTCAAACGTATCTGGTTGCACTGCCACCCAAATACTTTATGGATCGGTGGCAAGGCATCAGGCAAGTCTGCTGAAGGAAAGTGACTGCCTCGGCCAAGCCTGCTAGCTCGTTGCCACCACCTTCGAAATAACTGCTGTTTCGGTAACGTCGCCACCGAAGTGCCTGCTTGC